>APFE031314465.1:63823-85267 GCA_000404065.3 Pinus taeda
GTCTTATTCCCTTTGTTTTTATTTGCCTTATCATTTTGTTGAAATGATTTTTCATTTTGAGGCTGAAATTGCTTAGGGACCCTTGTTTGGTTTAGGACCATTCTTTTTAGGATACAACTTCTTAGGATTCTTTGAATTTGGTTTCTTCTGGGTGGCTAATGCTTTCTTAGAAGAGTTTCCAAGATTAAGAAGACCAAGGTGTAAGAGTTTTTCTTGTTCTCTTATTAAAGAATCACAAAAGGAATCAAAGGAAGGGGACTTGTAGTCTTTTCCTTGAGAAATGAAGGCTTCTCTTATAGAATGGAAGGTGGAAACAAACACAGAGTAGGCTAGTCCCAACTTAGTAAGAATGGAATAGATAAGGTTACCATCTTCTTTCTTAACCTTAACACATTCCAAGAGAAGTCTAAGGGTCTTGAACTTGGAAAAAAATTCTTCAATGGAAGAAAAATTACTGGGGTCCAATGTAAGAAACTCATTTTCGAGTTGATGGGCTCTACGTTCATTTTTAATACCAAAAATATTAGTGATCTGTTTCATTGCCTCATTAGGAGTATCAAGTTCTACAATATGGAATCTAATGTCTGGAGAAATAGACGTCCCTATCAACCCGCGTGCTTGATCTTTCCTATTTTCCCATTTGGCTACCTTATCTTCATCTTTCTGTTTGGTCTTGGCCTTAGGCTATTCTGTAAAGACCTTTACTTCTAAGTAAATCCACAATATAGGACCACCATTGGAAGTAGTTAGTACTGTCAAGAATAACTTAGCATGGACTTTCCATTTTAATAGAAACTGAAGCTATAGATGCTAAAAATAAGTGTTCCAATGGAAAGATCTCAAAAAATTAGGCTGATTAAAAAAAAAACGGCTCTGAAAAGAACTTCCCGATGAAGAAGTTATGGCTTTTTAAAGAAAAGTTGTTGAAGATGCCAATGAAGTGCGGGAATGTGCGAAAATGAATGATAATGTTATATTTAAAAAAAAAATTGTCCCATTTCCAAACTTAATCTAATTAGCTCAACAAAGAGAAAGACTTGAACTCAAGACTTCTATTCTCATAAAGTAACTTTGGACCAAGTGAGATAATTTAAAAGGTTAGTAATTTTTGGAAAAGAGGAAGGGTTTTTTTTTTTTTTTTTAAGTCACTGAAGCTTTGGGGTGTGTGCTTACTTGAGAAAGCTCTTTTTTTCCTACAAAACAAAAACCACAAAACCTAAACAAACCTTATGGTTTGAAGTTATCTTTACCCGGAAACTAACAATTTCCCTCAGTGCTTCTGATTTTCCGAGATCACACTAAGGCGCAACGGAAAAGACCATACGCATGTGAAAGAAAAACTTCCTTTATGTTTCTGATTTCCCCAGATCATACAGAGTCACAGGGCAAAGAGCATACGCAGAAATGAAAGGTGAAGATCCGGTAATAAAAAACAAAGAGATAAATAAACCAAAATAAACAGAGAGAAAATAACTAGAAACTGCAAATAAACACTGTATACCTCCAGATCTTAAAAATGACGTAGCTAGGGCTACTGGGAACCTTTTCCTGTGAAATGAAAGGGGTTCCTCACTGGAACAGATGCTCCTAACACAATAGAGTAGTCCTCTCGTCCCGAAAGTAGTCAGAAACAGTAGATCTACGAAACAACAATCGGATGCAGTTCTACCGGCTTCAGATTTGGATTACCAATGGATGTGGCCCTCAAATATATCTGATACCATGTACAAATTTACTGGGTAAGTTTCTCAGACTAAACACCAAAGGACTCCGCTCATAAACAGATCACAGATCAATAGACCAGTATTGTTGACGTGGTTAAAACCCTCAAAGAGGGAAACAATCCATGGCCTGAGCCAACGCAGCCACTTCAAGCAATTTATTAATAAAAGAGTGAAAATTTACATAAGCTTCTCTGATGAATGGTTACCCTACAAATGACCCTCCATGTTCTTTAAATATAGCTCATGGACCAATCGGGTGTTAAGCCACGGATCAAGTGTCGGTAATACCGAGGAGAGAATGAAAAATCAGATCACTACATATCGTGACCGTCGGATTGTAAGTTACAAAAGTACATAGTAAAGAAACACACTTTACCTAAATCTACACTAGACCAAATTATACTTAACTATTTCCTATGTTTCAGAATATCTTAACACAAGAATCAACCACCGTATTTACCATTCCATTTATGTAAGTAATATCAAAATCATATTCACTAATTAGCTCGAACCACCTTCTATGTCTTGTGTTTAAGTGGTATTAAGTGAATATGTGTTGTAGCCCACAATGGTCTATCCTAAGTTCAAACTTCCTTCCTAGAACATAATGTCTCTAAATATTTAAGGTGTAAACAATTGATGCCATTTATAAATCATGAGTTGTGTAGTTCTCTTCGCGGGTTCTAGGTTTCCTTGATGCATATGCTATTACTCTTCCTTCTTGCATCAATATGAAACCAAATCCTTCCTTAGAGGCATCAGTGCAAACAAAAAACAATTTTTCCATATCTGGTACCTTCAAAATCGACATTGTTGTTATCAATACCTTTAACCTTTAGAAAACCTCTTCACATTTTTCATTCCAAACAAACTTCTAGTTCTTTCTTTGGAGCTCAGTAATGGGGCTTGCTATCTTCGGAAACTCCTCAACAAATCTGCGATAATATCCTGCCATGCCCATGAAACTTTGTATTTCATGAACATTGGTTGGTGTTGGCCATTCCATGATGGCCTTGATCTTCGTTGGGTCTACCACGATACCCTCCCTAGAGATAATGTTACCATGATAATTTATCTTGGATTGGTAAAAGGAACCACTTTTAAAACTTCCCATATAGTTGGTTCTCTCTAAGACATTATAAAACCAACCTCAAGTGTTCATCATGCTCTTCTAGACTCTTTGAGTAGATCAAAATATTGTCAATAAATGCTTGCACAAACTTGTCTAAGTATTCCCAAAATATTCCATTCATCAAACTCATGAACACACTTGGGGAATTTGTCAAACAAAAGGGTAAAACTGCATAATAATAATGCCCATATATTTTCTTAAAGGTTATCTTATTGATATCTTCTTCCTTGATTCTCAACTGATGATATCCTAACCTCAAATCTATATTTGAAAAATAAATTTCTCCCCTCATTTGATCAGACAAGTCATCTATCTTTGGTAGAGGATATTTATTTTTTATCATCACCTTGTTCAACTGGAAATTGTCAATGCATAGTCGCTAAGACCCATCCTTCTTCTTAATAAAAATCATAGGGGTTCCCCATGGAGATATGTTTGGTGGTATGAACCCCAAGTCCAATAATTCCTTTAATTGGATTTGCAGTTTCATTAGCTCTGGAGTTGACATACGATAAGGTTCCTTTGCAATAGGCCAAGTGCCTAGTTTAAGGTGGATGGTGAAATCAATTTCCATTTTTGGGGGTATCCTAGGTAGTTCTTCAGGAAATATATCTTTAAATTCAATAAGAATTAGATGTTTATTGAGGTTTTCAAAATCACCCTTATCATTTAGAGCTACCGTTGTGAACATTTGACATTCCTTTATCAGCATTTCATCAATTGTGTTGAAGAGATGAATCTTACAGATACCCCTAAGCTTTTTCCCCTTAATGTTTTTATTTGGTTGTCATCCTCTTTGAAATGCAATATCTTGTCCTTGCAGTCTAGAACTACGTTATGTAATTCTAACCAATCCATTCCTATGACTACATCATAGACTCTAATGCCTTAGAGTACAAAGATACATTGGTATTATATTCTCGGATCTGCCTCACAAGCCCTTACCATACTCCATGCATTTCTTTTCATACCACATGCCATTTCTACATGTTTAAAATCATGTTGTGCAATTTCTTCAAGTTTAATATTTGATAATGAATTTAGAGAAATAAAAGAATCAGTATCTCATGGATCTATTAAAATGACAAAACTCATACCATCAATATTAACTAATGTTTCTAATACTGTGGACTGGTGTTCAACTTGATGATTTCTCACTACTACATGGATGTGATGATCCTTCCCCATGTCCCCCACCATAGTTTCTTTCTGAGTTGAGTTGGTATTACCTATATTTTGAGGCAAATCCCTCTCTTAGGAGCTTGGCTCATACTACTGACTGAATTGCGAGTTGGCCTCGAACTCTGTTGGTAAGAGCCAAACTGTTTGGATCTGTGTGAAGGTGGCATGGCTTGGTGTTGTTGCATGGGATGGTGATGTTGTGGTTAATGAGGCTACTGAGGTACCCAGTGTGGCCGCTGAGCTGGATGCATATATGGTGTTCTCCGATTCCCTGTTGACTTCTCTTGGTGATTAAACACTAACCCCCTTTGAAAATTTTTGTGTTCCATATTGTTTCCATTGGACACTCCTGATCCTGTGGACGTTATTATCCCACTAGGTTTTTTTTTCATGCTCTCCTCCTTTGCGATGATCGCCCACTAAACTACCTTGTGAAAGGTGTGAGGCATTAAGATCATAACCTTGGCTAGAATGTTAAAATTTAGTCCATACATAAATTTGTTCACTTTGAGCCTTTATGTGTTTAAGTGAGGGGCATAGTGAAGTAGTTCCATGAAACAAGACTCATACTCCAGCACTGAGAAACTCTCCCGCTTTAGTGCATTGAATTCATTCAATTGTCTCTCAAGGAACTCCTATGATAGGTAGAATTATCTAAACTTTTCTTCAAATAATTCCCAAGTTACTTCTGAGATATCCATCCCTAAGTGGGTTAATAATGTCTTCCACCAAAGCAGTGTGTTTCCCTTTAGATGAAATATACCCATTTTGGTCTTTAGGTTTGAGGTGTAATCTCTCAGGGTAAAACACAACCATGTTTTCTAACCATGCCTCTGCAGTTTGACCAACTGTGGACCCCCAAAACTCTGGAAATTTTGTCTTTTATAAATCTCGACGTACATCATTTCTTGTGGTGTTTTGGGGTGCTTCATTCTGCATGAAAGGTCATCCATGCCCCCATTCCAAATGGTTTATGAATCCCTCGGAGATATGTTGGAATGACCTCATTAAGGTTGCTTGCAGCTCTTACAAATCTAGTAAGTCTCTAAGTCTTGGATCTTTCTTGGTCCAAAATCAAAATTATTGTTCAACATTCATAAGCTAACATCCCTAAGGTATCTACACCTTATTTATTGTGGCAATTTGCAATGTGTTCCTCGTAGTAATTCATGCCTTACCTCTTTTCAATACTTAGACACTTTGGAATCTAAGAATGTGTTGAGAAAACATGAGAAAAAGAAAGTTGCTTTCACGAATGATTTGGGGTCTCTAAGGAAACTTACAATTACGTTTATGGAACAAGGCAGAAAAAATTAGAGAGGGAACACTGTGAAGTATGCTTCAAATCGAGAGAATCCACTTGAGAGATGACATGATGATAAATCTACCTGGTAAAATGATGAAAATGTCAAAGTTAAAAGGAATCAGGTTAATTTTCCCCGAGATGGTAAAATAGATGGTTGGTTTTGTGAACTTCAAAATTTGACTTGTCTTCTTTTACGGTGGTGTCTCAAGTTAGAAGAGCTTCAAAATTTGCATAAAATGAAGAGTTTAAGGGAATTACATCTTCATGGTTGTTTTAAATTAAAGAAGTTTCCTACAAAGTTTGGTTAGAAGGGGGAATTTCCTTCATTAGAGATATTTTCATTTACTGATTTAAATGTATTAGAAGAGTTACCAATAATATTGACAAATAAGGATGTAATGTCCACTTAAAATCTTCACTATCGTGGAACGTGAAGCATTAAGTCATTGCCATAAAATTGTTTCTATCTCAAAACACTCCAAAAAATAAGAGTGTTTGGTTGTTCCATGCTATTAGAAAATTTAGAAAGCATTAAGATAAACACAGAATTCAAAGTTGTAACATTGTCCCTTATGCCAAAAAGATGAAATTATGGAAAGGGATAAACAAATGATGAGTACAAGAAAAGGTTGGCTATATGGTGAAATTTGGTACAATGAGATTTCCCTCATAAATTTATATGTCTCAATAGATTTTTTTTATGATCAATATCCAATTTGTTAATATATATATATTTTTTATTTTCATTGATATTTAGTAATTTGTTATTTTTAAATGGTTTTATTATAAAAAACACATTCCCCCAAAACAAATGTTATATAATATAGTATTATAATTATTTGAATTTTTGATTTTTATTATATATTTATTTTTAATTAAAATTTATTTAATAAAAATTAAATAATTGAAATAAAAATGTTAGCATATACTTTTGTTATGTTCAAAAATATTTATATTATTCTTGTTGGCTCCATTGGCACTCTAGAACCCTGTATGAGGAAGATGTTGCTATAGGCGCTCTACAACCCAGTATGAGGAAGATGTTGCCATGTAACATACATTTAAAAATAATAAAATAATTACATTAACAAATTAAAAAATAGCAATAACAAAAAAAAAATATTGGCTATAAATAAAATAGTTCAATTTTCATCTTAATTTTACATCACCTTGATATAGAGATAAAACAATTAAAAAAAATAAAAAATAAAATGGAAAAATAGTTTTTAATATTAAGGAGATATGTAATGCCTTCACTACTTAATATCGAGTTCACAAATGACATGTAATAATAAGATGACATGTAAAAATAATATTACTATATCACTGGATGTGTAATTCATTCTGTGCTTAATTGACATGTAATATTAAAACAAATGTATATCAATAACAAAAAATATTTTACTAATAGCTATGAATATTTCAATATCCATATTAAATAACATAATTTTATATTAACATTATATAAAGGATTTCTTGTTAGTAAGAAATAAAATATTTCAATATGAACTATGTATATACTATAGAAAACGAGAGAAAATAAAAAATGAAATTATAATTAAAACATTTTGTTAGCCTTTAAATGTAGATCTACCATGAGCCAAGATGAATCAGATCTTTTGAGGTGCAAACATTTCCTTATCTTTTTCATTCAAAAAGAGGTTTGCATCATGAGAGATTTGATCCCTCTCGTCCCTTGGTAGATCTAGAGTTAAGATAAATGTATGTTGGGTTTTAATAAGTTAAAATTTATTTTAATTTTAAATTGTGGGAGTGTTATGCAACTAGCTCACAAAATAGAAGAAAAGATAGATCAACAAGGGGGAAAGCTCATTTACATTACAAAAATGAAAAATTATTTGATGATACAAATGATAAGACCTCCTTTCTATATATAGGAGTCTAAGGGGTCACAATATAGTCAAATCCGACATAACAATAATAATATAAGGGCACAATAATAACAGTAGTGGGCTTCTATGGGGCACAATAATAACAATATGGGTACAACATGGGCACAACAATAACAATAAGGGGATACAATGACAATAATAATAAGGGAATACACTATTATTATAGGGACCTAACATGCCCCTCTCCGTCAGAAAAGTGTTGTCCTCAATGCTTGAGTAGTTCTAGATGATTATGTATAAAATTCTCATCCTCCCATGTGGAATCTTCAGGGATAATTTCTTCCACTTGATGAGATACTCTGAAATTGATCGATTTCATAGTTGTCGAGTTCTTGTTTCTGTGACTTCTTTAGGTTCCAATATGATTTTTCCTTCCTCATCAAGTTTTGTAAATATTATTTGAACTAGGAGCTTGTCACCTATAACCTTCTTTAATCATGAAACATGGAAAACTGGGTGCACTTGGGAAGCTATAAGAAGCTCCAATTTGTATGCCATAGTACGAATCTTTTGCAACACCTTGTACAAACCATAATACTTTGGTGATAATTTATTATCCTTCTTAGCTTGCTTGAGGGACTGTTGGCTTGATGGACCTTGACCCAGGTTCAATGTTAGTCAGCCAAGCAAATCCCTACACTACTGACCCTTTCGGCATTAGCCCGAAGAGCGTGAACTGAGGTCTCACCCGAAGCAGTATGGGGGGATGCAGGAACCAAGTTTTTGCACCCTGAGATGGTTGTGGTGTCAGTTTTACACTTTAGCTCTCCCTTCGCGCAGATCAATAAGCCTTTAGGGCTTATCGATGTACTTTTTTATTAGTCTTTTAGAACCTCCACAAAGGTCTGCAATTGTCTTTTGTGTAACTCTAACAAGCAATTCAGCCACTTATGCACCTCTGTAACTACTTTGTTGTATAGTTTCCCAAATTATCTTAAGTGTATGCCAACTCTACCATGCAATTAAAATTATCTTTGCATAAACATATATCTCTAATTGTGTTCATATAACAAAGGAAAACATATAAATTCATGCATCAAATTAGTAATAAAACAAAAACCCAGTGCTTAACATAACATAATCACATGCAATTGGAAAAAGTGAAATACAGAGTGATTTCATAATACTTCTCTTTACTGATGACTGAGATTTCCAGTACAGACTCTAACTACCTTGTGCACACAGTTGCAGGGGTACAAGCACTCAGATGCGGACTTCTACCCTAGGTCTCTGCGCACTCAGCTGCAGATCCTCTTTCCTACGCTAAGACCCTCTCTCTTAGCTCTTCACAGACTCATCAATGACTCCAACTATGACTTGCCTACTAAAAACTCTTCTAACACTTCTTTATATACAATCACATGATCCGCAGACCAAGGTCGGATCCCATCAAGCCAACACAACCTATCTAAACTAAGGGCGGAAACCCTTTTTGACTCTTGATATCTTCGCGCTCCACGACCACAAAATGGGGATAATTTACATTCCCTTATAAACAATTCGGGCTTTCTGCCCCAAAACATGGGCTCTTAACCCCAAAATTGACCCCGGGAGATTTGTTCCCAACAAGCCCCCAACACAAACATGGTGACTCGTCTTCAAGTCACTCGGCCAGTGCAGAGATATTTTCGCGAAGACCTCCCAGCTCCACTTGGACTACTGCAACTTTGGCAGTGCACTATGTTGCCACCTACTTCATCTCCTCGACCAGTTTCTTCATCGTTGGCCCTACACTATCTGACTGTATCTTCTGCTGAGTTGCCTACAGACTAGCTAGCTTACCTTCAATAGTGGTTGTGATCAAGTATCAGCCAAGGCTTCAAGCGAGCCTTCAACATTGCTTCCTTGTGCTGAGCTACGTCCACCTGCTCTTTCAACACCTTTGCTTCCTGCAACTTTGCTAACCTTTGTGTGATGGTGACGGTGCGCGCCGTCATTTTAACTTTTTCATATCGATGTTGCTGCTCCTGTTCCTCCGTTTCCAACCTATGTACATTGGGGTCCTCTTGCAAGCTGGTGACTACTTCAAGCGACTGCTCGAAGAGCGCAGTGTAATCCTTTACTACATTGTCCACTGCTGCCATGACGTCTTTCACAGTTGCCTCGTGTTGTTCTTTGACTTTTGGGGGAGTTGAAGGCTCGGCCTTTAACTGTAGCTCTATAATCTTGAGGTTCGGGTCAAACTGAACCTTCGCCAACTCTGTTCTTGCATCGCACACGCCAATAACAAGCTTCTGAAACAACACATCTGCTAGCTCATCATCGGGAATGTCCAGCTCTGGGACAAACCTACATGCCTCAGGCACTGCCTTGGTTGTGCACTAATTTTTTTTTGTGATGGCTTTGACAAGGTCAATAGTGGAATCTCTTTGTACAGTCATATGAGCGTTTTTGACTTTCTACTCACTGATTACTTGTAACGCACGTTGTTTGTGAGCCCGAAGTTCTGTGATCATGCTATCCTGCAAAATGTTAAGCGCCTCACTAGGAAGCGTGGCCAAATTGAGCCCAACTCCTTTAAGGGCATTCACAGTGGGCCTATCATCTTCGGTCTCTGTGGTTAGCGCTCCCTCTGGAATCACTATTTCCCAAGTATCCAGTGTGCTCACCATCCTGCTACTTCCAATGTGCCGGGCACCAAAATAGTTGATGCCACGCTACTTCGTCCCACGCTGGTTTGTACCTACGATGCTTGGATTTGCACCTTGTGTAGACACATCTGAATTGCACCCAAGGCTTGCTCCTGCTGTAGCTTGAACTGTTGCAGCAGTTCCATGGTGGCATCCCTTACCGTATCACCGCTATCATTCAAATCACCTTCTGTTAAGGTAATCAGATCGAGGGAAGTCTTGTTGGCCTTAGACTTCTTTTGTGACCCTACCTTCTCTGGGTCTCTATTGTGCTTAATGTGAAATGGAGTAGTCTCTGGGTCTGCCCCTCCCTGTTCCGACTATTGGTCCTCCTCCTCTGTCTCCGGGGAAGGACACTTCTGACTCCTATCAGAGTCGCGCTCCTCTTCTTCCGCATGTCCTCCCGTCTGCTTCACGGTGACACGCTCTACCTTGGCCTTGTCGTCAGTGATTTATGCACTTCTTCTGGTACTTCGACGCTTTCAACCTCTAGGGTAGCTCTCTCAGCTCCCATTACTACCTTCGGGGTAGTTCCTTCAACTGCCATTGCTTCTCATGCACTCACGGTTTCTGCGGGCGCTGACATAATGCTAGACAACAACTCCTGCATCTCATTGGCAATTTCTCAAACACTGAACTCACTATCAGAGCTTCAAATATCTCAGGTTTCATATGCGTCTGAGAGCTTAATACCTCAATTATCAAAATTCCAAGTGTTTTTCGTTGGGTAGCCACTTGTAATTTATAGTTATTTTCAAATTCAAATTTGACCACTCCCCCCAAAATTCGTTCATAAATGCTGGATTGGAAACATATTTTCATAGATATTGCCCTTAAATTCTGACTTAAATGCCGCCCCCCCCCCCCCCCCACTCCATTTGGTCGTTTTCCCACTGGAAAGTCATGAACAGTGACCATAATGGTCACTTTCCAGCTGCCCTGCGCGGTCCCTTCCTTGATAGCACAACTCCCTGCACGTTTCTACTGACACTGTGACATTTTTTCATTCCGTGCAGTTCCCCAATCGCGTAGCTCCCCAACCTGGGCAGTGTATTTTATAGTCCCACACCTCCTTTCAGCTACCTAGAGAACCAAGACTGTGCTGCCATCATGTAGTCATCTAGCGAATCATTGGTGTATGGCTTCAATCGGCTGCCATTCACCCATCCTAGGAATGGTTCTCCATTCAATTTTACCAACTGAACTGCTTCACCATTGGTAATCTCCTTGATGACATAGGGCAACATAATTCACAAATACTAGACAATGATCCTTGTCATGCCCTTGATCTTTGCATTTTAGGCACTAGAATTCTTTGCGCGCCTCTAGCCAAGTTGTTCTGTCTTTCTTCAGACTTTTCATTTCGAGGCAAAGGTTCTGCAACTGCACTTAAATCTGTTGAACCCCTAGATTAGCATCCTGCATTGGTGTCTCATGCAATCTCATCGTGATTTCCAGAGCTTTCACCTAGGTCTCGATCTTATGTTGTGATAGCGCAACCCTTAGCTGAGGCAGGAGCGAGGCCACAAACCATTTGTGGTGTTGCCCACCAGTCAAATTCATGTTGGCTTCACAGATTGTACACTTCAATCTTTTCTCCAAATCCTAGGATGTCTCTCAAGGATTCATCATGATCTCCTTGAATCCCACAATGGATTGCGCTTGAGACTTAGGTCTACTAAATTCCTTATTTAGCGCAGTCTAGATATCTGCCAACGTGGACGTTGGTTATCAGTAATGTACTTAATGTACCACGTCATTGCATCGTCCTGCAAAGAAATAACCAACTTGCTTTCTTCATTTGATTGTCTATGATACCCTGAGCTTCCCATACAACCTTCGCAACGAACCAAAACTGGTCCAAATCTTCATTTCCTATGCCCTTGAACACAAGTAGCTTTACAAAGTTTGCCATGTTGAACGGTGGTGGAGGTGGCGGCAGTGTGGGTGAGGGGGTAAGCGGTGGAGGTGAGGATGGAGGTGGTGTGGATGGATGAGATGAGGATGGAGGCAATGTTGGTATTCATGGGAACCCTTGTCTTATTAACTAAGTAAGACTCAACAGAGAAGCATGTGCTACTCCTTCGTCATCATTCAAAGGAGGCTCAATCAATGGGCTATATTCAGGACCTTTTCTTCCTCTGTCCCTGAAAGTCCTTCCACTTGGCGTAGCCCCAAAATTCAAGGTAATTGTATGATCTGCTTTTCACACAAGAGCATCTTAATCTAAGTATTTAATGATTTCGAATACTTCCCTCGCGGCCCCTTGAATAAGCGGCGCTCTGCTTCGTTGTAACTGACCAAAGTATCAGCTGCGAACTCTCTCATAAATCCTCCTATGATAAGGTCGAGCCAATGATCGACAGCACGCACGATCTTATCTTCATAGGCTTCCAATTTCCACACTAACTCCAGGGTCCATAAAATCGAACCGTCAAGCCTCTACCTCCCTTGGTTGTCTGCCGACTTTGCGATCCACTTGTATAATTCAATCGGGAAGGAACAAAAGAAGATTTCATGTATCTCTGTGTACATATATCTGTCCAACCACTGTTCTTTCATCAATCACGGATTCTTTTTTTCTTGCACCGTGAATTCGTGGATCTTTCTATCCAACCAGTCTTCAATCTCCTTCTCAGTTGGATTCCAATGGTGCGACATCACACATCTCGTTATGCAGATCTTGGTTCCAGCAACGGAACCATTTGTTGGCTTGATGGGCCCTGACACAGGTTCAGTGTTAGTTAGCCAAGAAAATCCCTACAATACTGGCCCTTTTGGCATCAATCCGTGGAGCGTGGACTGAAGTCTCACCCAAAGGAATATGGGGGGATGTAGGAACCAAGTTTCCACACCCTGAGATGGTTGTGATGTCGGTTTTACACTTTAACTCTGCCTTTGCGCTGATCAATAAGAATTTAGGGCTTATCGATGTACTTCTTTATTAGTCTTTCAGAACCTCTGCAAGGGTCTGCAATTGTCCTTTGCCTAACCCTAATAAGAAATTCGGGCACTTATGCACCTATGTAACTACTTTGTTGTATAGTTTCTCGAATTATCTTAAGTATTTTCCAACTCTACCATGCAATTAAGATTATCTTTACGTAAACATATATCTCTACCTGTGTTCATATAACAGAGGAAAACATATAGATTCGCGCATCAAATTAGCAATAAAACAAAAACCTAGTGCTTAACATAACATAGTCGCATGCAATTAAACAAAAGTAAAATATAGAGTGATTTCAGAATACTTCTCTTTATTGATGACTCATATTTCTAGTACAGGCTCTAACTTCCCTGCGCACACAGCTGCAGGGGTCTACGCACTCAGCTATGGACTTCTACACTAGGCCTCTGCGCACTTAGCTGCAGAGCCTATTTCCTACGCTAAGACTCTCTCTCTTAGCTCTTCACAGACTCATCAATGACTCCAACTATGACTTGCCTAATAAAAACTCTTCTAACACTTCTTTTTATATAATCCGATGGTCCACGGACCAAGGGTGGATCCCATCAAGACAACACAACATATCTAAACTAAGGGCGGAAACCCTTTTTGACTCTTGATATCTTCATGCTCCGCGACCAAAAAATGCAGAGACTTTACATTCCGTTATAAAAAAATTCGAGCTTTCGGCCCCAAAACTTGGGTTTTTAACCCCAAAATTGACCCCAAGGGACCCGTTCCCAACAAGGACATTTGTTTGTATGGTTGTAGCTGTAGAGATACCTAGTCACGTACAACAAAACTTCTTTTGCTACGATGTTGATCTGCATGTTGTTTCATTCTATTTTGTGCCAAAGTGAGGTTGTCCTTTAAAAGTTGGATAATTTGTTGTTGATGCTCGATGTGATCTTCCACTGCTTGAACCTTAGAATTTTCTCTTAAATATGATGTGATGGATGGTGGATGATATCCATAAAATTCCATAAATGGGGTCATTTTTCTGTAGTATGGAAGGAAGTGTTATACCACCATTTAGCCAGAGGCAATTGTTTGACCCATTGTGTCCGTTTACTAGATACAAAGTAACAAATATATCCTTCCAAACATTTGTTCACTATCTCAGTTTTCCCATCAGATTGAGGATGATAAGATGAGCTATAAGCTAACTAAGTACCCAGACAAGAAAATAATTTTGTCCAAAAATTTTCAGTGAAAATGGGATCTCTGTCGCTTACAATAATCTTTGGGTTTCCATGTAGCTTTTCAATTATTTCCATAAATGTAGTAGCAACTGTACTGGCTTTTTTAAAGGGATGAGATAATGCACAAAAGTGTGCATACCTGGTAATTCTATCAACTACCACCATGATGACACTCTTTCCATTGGACTTGGGTAAACCTGTGATAAAATCCATTGAAACCTCCTTCTAATGTTTACTTGGAATGGATAAAGGTTGTAATAGACCAGGGGTCTTAATTGTTTCCACTTTATTTTGTTAGCAAACCAAAAATTCTGCCACAAACTTTTGAATATCAGATTTAAGTCCATCCCAAAAAAAATCCTTCTTAACCCTATGGTAAGTTTTTAAAAATCATGAGTGCCCTCCGAAGGGAGAGGTGTGTAATTCCATAATAATCTTTTGTTTGAGTTGAGAATTCTTATATTGGTATAAGCGATCTTTGTACCATAATGAATCCTTTTTCCTGCTAAATGTATCAGATGTAATAGTGTCTTTTTGTGACTTGTGAATGAGTGCCCACACTTCATCATTCTTCCATTCATCTCTTGCTTTGTTTATCCAATCTGGTTGGATAATAGAAATGGCGCAAAGCAATGCTTCCACATCCTTATCCTTTCTTCAAAGTGCATCTGCAACAACATTTTGCTTCCTTTTTTTGTAGATGATTTCAAAGTCATAACCCAACAACTTTGTGACCCATTTTTGCGACTCTTCTGAAGATAATATTTGTTCTAAAAAGTATTTAAGAGTATCATGATCCTTTTTTACCTTGAAGTGTCTTCCCATTAGGTAAGGTCGCCATTTCTGAAGTGCATGTAGTATTTCCAACATTTCCTTCTCATAAATAGCTTTGTGTAAATACTTCCCTTTGATTAGATGAATTTCGAAAGAAATGGGTCTTTCTTCTTGCATTAAAACAACACCAATTCCATTTCCTGAGGCATCACATTCCACAATAAAGGTTTTTGTGAAGTCTGGCGTAGCTAAGACCGGTGCTTGGCACATTTCCTCTTTAAGATGTTCAAAGGCTTTTGTTTCTTTTGGAGTCCAAGAAAATGCATCTTTCTTCAATAATGTTGTTAGAGGTGCTACTTTCTCCCATAATTCTTAACAAACTTGCGATAATACCTTGTCAACCTGAGAAATCCTCGTATATGCTTTATGGATTTTCCATTCCTTAATGGCTTTAATTTTTCTAGGGACTACCTTAACATCTTCATGAGATACAATATGACCCAAATATTCCACCTCTTGTACTCCAAATAAACATTTGGAGGTTTTTGCATATAATTGTTTCTCCTCCAATAGTTTGAGCACTCTATCAACATGTTGAACATGGTCCATCTAAGACTTGTTGTAGATTAGTATATCATCAAAAAAGACTAACACAAATTTTCTAAGGAAGGGTTTGAAAATGGAATTCATCAAACCTTGAAATGTAGAATGTGCATTGATAAGGCCAAAAGGCATCACCATAAATTCAGAATGACCCTCATGAGTTGTAAATGTTGTTTTCATAATGTCTTTAGTCTTCATTCTGATTTGATGATATCCTGAATGAAGGTCCAACTTGCTGTAGTAAATTGCTCCATGTAATTCATCCAATAATTCATCAATGACAGGTATGGGAAAATTATCTTTAATAGTGAGCTTGTTGAGCTCCCTATAATCCAGACACATGTGCCATGATCCATCCTTCTTGTGCACCAATACTACTAGAGCAGAGAAAGAACTTTGACGGGGTTGAATTATACTAGCCTCTAGCATTTCTGCAGCCATACGCTCAATTTCACTCTTTTGGGCATAGGGATATCTGTAAGGCCTGATGTTTGGAATAACACTTCCTAGGATCAAATGAATAGCATGATCATGATCACGAATAGGTGGGAGGCCTTTAGGAGTTTCAAATACATTGGAATGATTTTCTAAGACTTTTTGGGGATCTAGAGAAATAGATTATTTCGATGTGGGAATCTCTAGCGAACATTAATCTCTACAAAATAATCATTGCTAAGCCATAGAAGCCACCAATTTAAGCCACAAATAGTCCAAACATTCGCAGAAGGTAAATAAACCACTGACAAACCCAACCAATGTAAAAGCCCCAATTTTTGTTTCAACCTAAGCCACAAAAGACTTGAATTGAAGCCACAGATACTCCATACATTCACAAAAGGAAAATAAGCAACCAAAAAACCCAACCGGTGCATAAACCCCAAATTTTCTTCCAACCTAAGCCATAGAAGCCATGAATTGAAGCCACACATACTCCATACATTCATAGAAGGAAAATAAGCCATTGAAAAGCCCAACTAGTGTAAAAACCCCAATTTAGTTTTTCAACCTAAGCCACAAAAGCTACGAATTGAAGCCACAGATAATCTATATATTCACGGAAGGTAAACAAGCCACCAAAAATCCCAGTTAGTGCAAAAACCCCAATTGTTTTTAATCGTAAGCCAGATAAGCCACCAATTAAGCCACAAAATCCATGAATTGAAGCCACGGATACTCAATATGTTCACAAAAGGAAAAAAAGCCACCAAAAAATCCAACTATTGCATAAGCACCATTTTTTTTTCCAAAATAAACCACAGAAGCCACCAATTAAACCATAGAAGCCACGAATTGAAGCCGCAGACACTCCACAGAAGGCACAAAAAGTGAGAGATTAACACAAAGAAGACGAATGGTGTGAATACCAAGCAAATAGATGTGCTGACAAACGCAGTTGAAGGTATGGTGAGCAAGATGAAGAATCCTACCGGGTAAAGACGGTGCCAAGCTCCAAACGCCTATTGTAGCGAGCCAACCATGGTGTCTGGTGTTGGGTCAAACAGAGTCAAGCAAGTGAGAGAAATCAAACAAAGGTCCCTTGAGTTCTGAACCATGCTCGACGACATACAACCCTGTAGCAATGCGATGCCACCCAAGATTTGAAACCCTTTACTACACCCACACCCCACCTCTGTGTCCGAACAATACACTGCAGCAACTAAACAAGACAATTCCATAGTTGAACAAGATGTCATAACAAGCGATAAACGGAGGTTCACCTCACCATAAATGAACACCTGACACACAACTTCTAGCGCAGCAGAACAAGAAAGTTTCGGGCCTGAACAAAAATGAACAAGAAGTGAAACAAGGTCAAGTAGTCGAGGCAACAAGAACCCTAAACGGTGCCAAAACACGAAGGTGGGGTCCATTCCATGAAGGGGACATATGGAGGCATGTGAGCGACATGCGTCATACATCCACGTCAGCTCACCAGGTGTCATTTTTTGTCTATGTAAGGAAGCCATGCAACTACTGGCCTCCCTCCCCTATATCTAGCCTCATTGCATCATCTATCTGTTGTAGTACTTGTATGACTTGTGGGAAGAATTAATGGGGGACCTATTGAGATTCACACACCAGCTGTTGAAGACAAAAAATCTCAGTAGTGTCAACACTAAAAACCCCACAATAAAATCCCACGTTATATATATATATTGACAAACCAAGAGTCGAATCGAAACTTTTGTATGTAATCATATTATTGGTTTAATATTTATCAAGTATTCTATCTGGAAAAAAAAAATGAACTCTTTCATATGCAAATTTAAAAAATATATATAAATACATGTGAAAAGTTTTATAAATGTTAAAATTATATTTATTTTCATTTAATTTAGATATATAATATAAATATCAGTCCTTCAACTTTCGTTTTTGTATTTTTAAAACTGAACATCTATACCTTAAACCTTAAATCTTTATCATTTTTATCTTCAAATATTCAAATACTTACCTAACATCACTAACATTATTCTATTTATTATTTCTAATAACATAAAATATAAAAAATATTAATAAAATTTATTGAAATGAACATACGACACTATTTAAATGCTATTATTTTCAACCTTTCATATTTCCTTACCTTTGCATTTGAAACTGCCTTAGATGAAAATTTGTCCTCTTCTCATTTATTTTTAATTCCATTGACAACATAAATGGGTGTGTGAGATGCCAAATCGCTGCGTTATTGACTTTCTTAATGCTGAAACGACAAATTTGTGATGTCACAAACACGTTGGAAACTTGTTTTTAGTTAATTTAAAATATAACCCTCATTTATTTATTATTTAGCGTTAACTTTGCGTTTTTGTTACACACTCTTTTTTCTTTGCAAATTTCTATTTTTACGCCGTAATTACGCCGTAAGGCGTTTCCCTCTGAGATCAAATCCCCTCTCTGTTTACTTGTCATCTTGTAAGCCACACGATTATGTGTTAGACGATTGAAACAATTTAGGCCTTTGATTCAAAAGGAAAAGGGTTGCCCAAACGGGTTGGGCGTTTCATTTGTCACAGCGTCGAATAGTTTCATCCACGCACTGTGTTAAAGTGTCTTCATTCTGAGCAGGCGATTGTGCAGGTATATTTCAATTATTTGGTTTACACGGTTTCCATGACGTATAATTATAATATAATATCTGTCTGTTTAGACGGTTTCCATGGCGTATTATAATACGATATCTATCTGTCTGTCTTGCTACGATTTTTCTCTTAAAATCAATCTATATATGATGGCAGAAACGGGATTCGGAAAAATGGCTGATGAAGCGTCTTATTTAAAGTGGAATCCCTTCCATGGACCCATTGCTAGCGACAGACATTACGAAATCAGCTTCAAGTGGAACTCTAGTCTGGGAGTTCTGGGAGCATTCCTCGTAAGGAATATGCATTCACGACAGTTCTTTCTCAAATCTCTAACTCTGGATATCCCTGGTCAAGGTAAACTGCGCTTTAAGTGCAATTCGTGGATCACACCCTATGAGACCAGCAAAACTGATCGTATTTTCTTCTCTAACAAGGTATGGCGTATTTATATGCACTTCTTTTCCAGTTAATTGTTTTATAGTTTTCATTTACAAAATACTAAAAATACGGGTCCATATTAAAATGGGTGCGTCGTGTGATTAGAGCTACCTACCAGAGGAGACACCAGAAGGTTTAAAGAAACTGAGGGAGCAAGATATGGTGGAACTACGAGGAAATGGAAAGTATATGATCGGATATACAATTATGACGTGTACAACGATCTTGGCAACCCTGACAGCAGTCCAGAGCTGCTGAGACTAGCGCTGGGTGGATCCAAGGACTACCCATATCCTAGAAGATGCAGGACGGGCCGTCCACCAACTAAAACAGGTTTGATAACATTTAGTCTTGCTCATTCCCTTACTAGCATTCGGGTTTATATATACACCTGCATGTTCTCAAGCATTCTATGAAACTGTCTATTAGAGATTAGGTGACAAGTAGTCTGCCATTTTTTTATTGTTTAAGCACATGGACATTTGGGTTTCAGGTTATGAAATTTATTAGATACGCCAGGTTCGTAATTGCAGCTAGGGATTATAATGTTCAACAGGCATGAGTCTGGTGGAGGAGAGAATAACATGGTAGCTGATATTACTAATTAGAGCTTGAAATAAATTTGAATGTAGATCCCAAATCTGAAAGCCGGCCTAGTAGTTCAGAAGTGACCTTTATTCCGACAGACGAAAGGTTCCCTCACACGGATTTCACTGATTTTGGAGCCCACACCACCAATGCTTTCGCCAATCCGATTGTGCCTGAGATTACAGAAGGTTCTGAAAATGCGTTCAAAACATTCGAACAAATTGAACAGCTCTACGTCTGGGGATTTCAAAGTCGATATAATTCCCTTGAGAAACCTCTTAGACACGAGAATCCTCTTCAGATTTTCCATGGATTACTAGAATCTGCAGAGGACAATCCACTGATAGAGTTTGCACGACCTCGAGAATATGTTAATATTTTACGTCCATTTAACTCAACTATTTGTTTGCATGGCTCGAAAAATTTCTCAAACTATTTGTTTCTCGGGCACAAATAATTTCTTTACTTGAAATGAATTTTGGCAACCATAGGTAATAAGAACGCGTGGAAGGCCGATCTTGAATATGCAAGACAGGCACTAGCTGGTTTGAATCCGATGGTAATTCAATTCTTACAGGTAATTGGATGAGTCCTTTATGTACGAATAGGCTAAGGATCTGTGATGGCATTTTGTTCAAAGACGCTGATAATTAGGTTTTAAGTGTGACAGACATTTCCCCCGTCCAGCAACTTGGACCCAAATATCTATGGTCCACAGAAGAGTTCAATCACCGAGCCACACATCGAAAAGTTCCTCGAGGGCCTTTCCGTGCAGCAGGTTGATCATCACACTTTCCCTCAAACTTACACTCTCTTCTCCATTGTTTTTTTATAAGTATTTCCAATAAATCAAATCTATCTATGTTGATGTAGGCTGTTGCATCAAAGAGGGTGTTTATTCTGGACTACTATGATGCATATATGTTGTATGTCGAACGCATCAATAAGCTACCTAAGGGGAGTAAAACCTATGGCAGTCGCACACTTTTCTTCCTCACAAACGAGGGAGTGCTGAAGCCCGTGGCCATTGAATTGTGTTTGCCTCCCACCGCTGAACAGGAATTAGGTGTTAGAAACGTGTACACTCCTGCTGAGGAGGGAACAGAAGAAGGAGCGTTATGGTTGCTGGCAAAAGCTCATGCTCGTGTCAACGATGCGGGTTAGCATCAATTTAGTCATTGGTAAACATTCCTCCTTATATTATAATAATATCGACTATATTATTCTTTTAATTTATTAATTTTAAATCTAAAAATATCCTTATTTAAATTTAGACTTTTTAACTTCTCACAATCCAATCCTATTCTATTCTATTATTCTCGCTGATATGTGAAATATAGCTTATCAATTATCATTGATTCATACATGATCCACGAGTAATGGTAAACCTAATAGATATATAACATAATTCACCGCGTCTAATAGTTTCATCCGCGCACTATGTGTTAAAGCGTCTTCATTCTGGGGAATTTGAAGTTTTGTGGGCATCAAATTCAGCGAAATTGCAGCGATCATACTTCTTATTCCGGTGCAGGAGAGGACTTCCGGTGCAGGAGAGGACGAAGATGGTGAGCAGACAATGTATTGGTGGGAATCGTGGAAAGCTGGAATGGGAATGGGTGTTGCAATTCGGTTTGGAACTGTCATCGAAGTGAATGGGTGTTGCAATTCGGTTTCGAACTGTCATCGAAGTGAATGGGTGTTGCAATTGGGTTTGGAACTGTCATCGGAGTGTTAGCTTTGAGCAGGCGATTGTGCAGGCGGTACTGCAAGTTTGTTGATAGCATTTTGGGCTTCTGAAGCTTTGACCATTGTGTATAGTTTCCAGTGGCTGCCCGCCCAGGGTTGGATCTGTGAACTTGGCTGGAATATCACGCAGCCAGAAGTACTTTCAATATAATGAAGGATTTGTA
>APFE031314469.1:0-10206 GCA_000404065.3 Pinus taeda
ACATGATGCCAAATAATTTCAATTTCATAATTAAAATAAAAATCAAAAGAAAAATATATGTTCAGAATACAATCAAACAATAAAGATAGGATATCATGGAATGGACATTGCAATTATAAAAAATATATTAACTTGTCCATCGATGTCTTATCGGGAATTCGTAAAATATTTTCTTGCCCAAAATAACCATGAGGTGAAAGAATCACAACATTATAAACCATAGGAATACCTTCTAGAAACGTTTCCAAAGTCGATGTCTCAAGTGCTTGAAGGATCTCCAACAACAAATGAATCATATCCAAGACGTGATCTGCATTGTCTCCCCATCCTTTTTCCAATGAAATTTCATTTAACTCGCCTACACTAGAGTCAAGTGACAATCAAATGAAGGCATTGACATTTGTTTTTATCCTTTTTATCTATAAAATCTGAATCTAATTTATTTTGGGAACATATTAATTCGTATTTAAAGCCTACCTGTCATGAAAAGGTATCAATCAAGTAGGGCATCACAAAAATAAACCTCAATGAGGTCCTCTAACAATTTCCACAATAGCAATATTTGTCTTCTTATGATATCTTGCATACAATAAAGAACATATGTGCAAAAGAAAAAACCATATATTACTTATATTCAAACTATGTATATGGTGTATTCTTAGGTAGCTTTTTAAGATGTCCCTCTGCCTTTACCAAATCTTATTGTAGCTTGGTTAAACTCTATATACTTTCATTCAACATCAATTTCTGCAAGATAAATGTCATGCTTTCCCATTTCTCAACATGTTACATATGATAAATTGGAAGTCACACAAAAGCAAGAACAAACACTTTTCTAATGAAAAAAAACAAACAAATAGTGCTTCTAATAAAACTTTACACCTCACAAATTACTCTGCCACGTGCCTAGACTAAAGGCAATATTCTTTGAATCATATTTAGTTCATATTTAACGGGATATTTGTATGTTTACCATGATGTCAATTTGGTGCTAAAAGCAATATATAAATCCATGTTATTATCAAATTAAAGTATAATTCAAGAAAATAATGTCATTGCAAGGTATGGAGAGAGAAACATCTTCATAATTAGGATTATCTATTTTAGTGTGATTTGAGTTGAGTTTGCATTTGAATATATAGTTTTCTCTAAAGAAGTGAAATAGAAAGATGAGAATCAAAATAGCCTTGGGAATTTTTAATCAATTCATATTATCTATCTCTAAAACATCAAAGCCATCCTTCTCTTCTATTTGATAGAGATTTAGAGTGCATAAAATAATAATGAAATAACTATGAAACACAATGATGCAATATATTAACCATGCCAAGAAAAATGACATGGTTGTGGTATTTGTGTGCTTAAAGGAAATCCACAATGGTTATGTGCTTTCTTTATCATGAAATAGTATTGAAGACAAATGTCGTTTCAAAAATTGAACTCCATTACTAATAGGAGATGATCGTGTTAAGTAAGGAAATGATGAATTGAAGAGCTCAAGGTATAGCTCCAATACATAGTTATCCTTGTCATTACAAAATACAAATTTGTCATCATTTTCTTATCTAGGTAAAAATAAAAGTGAGTTTGTATTTGTGCACTTGTGATAGTATATGAAAAAGAGAGAACTAGTGGAAATCAACGTGTGTGATCCTATCGTCCAGCCTAGACATAAAACATATATATTCAGTTGTTGAATATAGTGGAAATCAATTGTAAAAACTACTCAACTCGCTCTTTACATGACATAGACGTAATGAACTAGAACAATAGAAGCATGCTAACTCAAAACAAGAGATGATAAAAATAATAATGGAACATTGTTTCCTGCCACATAATTGGCATGCCTAAAAATTCCACAAAATACATCCAAAAAATGAGAAGAACGTATTTTAAAAGAACATATCATTAGTGTTATGTACCCTCTTTGACACATGTAACCTGGGGAAGTAGAGGAGGCCAAATCTAGTAGGATCGCAATTGTATGGGATATAAAAAAAAAAATGGGAAAACACGCCTGCTAATTCACAAAATCTCACTCTAAATAAAAGAAAATGTCAAGGATAATAATGATGAAAACAAATCATGTATGAATATCAAGCGCCTTTAACATGCACTGAGATTCAGATTCTCGAAGTTTTCTAATTTTATGAAAACAATCAAGAATATCTTGGGTCTACAACTAAAATACTACTATGGTTTTTCCTTTCCATAAATTACTTGAAAAATTATATAGTCTGAAGGCTTTTCAAGGATGATTTGATTATAATAGTCATTAGTAAACACACCCTTTTTTACTAATGCTTTCATGAATATCTCTATCCTCCATTTCTTTGTGTGTTGGTCTATTTCTTTTTTTTTTTTGTAATTTTAAATAAATATTGAAAAAATGCTTGAAGGGTAATATGGGAATATTAGCCTTATCCTCTCATAGGGGTGAATCTAAACATATGCTTACTCTCATAAATTACTAGTAAACAACCCCGATTTTCAACCAATCTTTGCATGAATATAAGTCACACTTCATATGAAAATTATGTAGAGAATCATATTTCAATATTAATGACCGTATATATGCTTTTGAATTTATTATTAAAGGCTGTATTTTTCTTTTAAGCTTGAGCCTTCTTTAATGTGTTAAAAATCCTTGATGGGATGTGTAGACTTCAAAATTGATTTCTAATACCTTCTAAAAAAATTTGATTTCAATTTTGAGACTGTCTTGTAATAATTTTATTTAGAGTTACTTGGACTAGCTGTAGAACATTGAATCAATATTTAGTTTTACTTGAATGATGCATCACAACTTTGGATGAAGGAAACAATATTTTATATAGCAAATGTAGCCCTTAAAACCATCCCATAATACTCAAAAGTATTACATGGATGATATTTAGGGATCTAGTTTTGTAAAATTTTTAGGCTATGCCTAAGTGGATTACATTTTCGATGCTTTAACAAAAGATGAGAGTCAAAAATATAGATTTCAGAAGTCGAGGAAAGATGGTCTTTATTCTCGGAAATGAAGGAATTTTCGAAGTCCCATGAGGAGTTACAAAAATTACTTCGTACATGTCAAATCAATGAAAGGGATGAGGGTTTTGAAGACACAACAATGGTTGTTTCTGAAGAGGATGTTGATCTTCAACCACCTACTATTATTCAATGAGGTTATGAAGCCTTGTAAAACCTCCCAAAGTAACTATGGGATCTTTATGTCAAATGGAGCTGTAGTTTACAATATGGGATTAATTGTAATATTATTTACTGTTTCATTGTACTAGTCGAGGAAAATCTCTGCAACAACTCTTGTCCATGATTAATACCACGTTTTCTAAAATATTAAAAGCAAAAAAAGATCAATAAAATAAAAAAATGGTTAGGACATTCCAATGTCCATTCACAAATACAAGGATTGGAAGCAGGAATTACCAAATAGTATCATTTGAGTGAAGGCAAGGCTTCCATTTCCATTTCCCCTAATATCTAGCCATTCAATGAACATCTTTCATGCTTTATATTGTAGGCATGCAATAGGTAGATGGGTAAAATGTTGGATGACTTGCTTGGGAAAGGCTTCAAGTCTGCAAAATGGTATTCTTTATCTTCTATGCCCAAACTAAACATTGTATTTTTAGGCTACCATGAATTTCGGGGTTAGTTGGAAACATATAATGAATCACATGAATTGGGGGTCTGGTTCTATGTTTTCCTCCTCATTGATATACCCTTAGCAGCTTCATAAATTCCTCTATGTAAAAACACCTAAGACCCCTACACAAGAAAGATTCAAGGGCCAAAAATTAGATTACAAACCCTAACATAGGAATCATATATGCCCAGCTTTCAATCATGCTTAGACACATTATCGGGAAGTCATCTCTTCATAAAAAGAAAGAAAAGGTTTAATGTCTTTAAAGTTACCCTTATTTACAAGTAGTAGAGTTTGTAAAAAACATCTCATATTCCCAATCAAAAGTAAGATTGTGTTGGACTTTAAATATCAGATATAAAAATCCTAAACAACTATCGTATGATTATTCTTCAACATACTCAAATTATAGGCTCAAAACATAAGTTTGCTTTCCAGGAAGCAAACGAGTTATAACCATAACCCTGCACAGTGCATACACAATAGAAAATGATTTTCTTAAAATGGTAATATGATATATGCAAAAGGTTATTCTACTTCTTCGAAAGTGAAAAGAGCACAAAGGAAACAAAATATCCATTAATATGGAGTTTACAGATGCTATGGAGTACTATCAGTGAGAAGATAAAATATTTTGATGTCTTTAGTGATGAAAAGTAAACTAGGTATCATAATTTTTGGCCAACTCGTTTTTTGAGTGAACACTTCCTCATCATCATTAGCAAGAAACAACTAAAATCTCATACACACTTTAAACCAAAAACTCTTGACACGGATGCAAGAAAAAATGAAATATTGAATTACTTTACCTAAATAATAAAAATTCGAGTACAAGTGATTTTGTCATAATAGATAAACCATTCACAGGGAGAATAATGTATCGATTGTAAATCATTTGCAATAGCTTGCTTTGTTTCCTCCTCAACAACCACTACTGCTGTCGCTAAACAAGTAGCTATATATGAAACCACTTCAGACTCGGATAGGCTAGATAATTCACTACACTCATCAATTTCTATGGAACGATTAATGGATTTTGCCTTAGTTTCACAACCAAGAAGAACCTCAAGATCCAGTGTTGTAATCTTTGCATGAATTGCAATCGTGATCTCCAGTAATTCACTATTTAGGGATCATTTCACATCTTCAACGGTTCCATTGTTTAACTTTTTGTCATCATTAGTTGTATTTTTATGCATGGATTTAAAAGGAAATATATATCTTGTTTGTGAATGCAATAGGAAACATCAGTAGCTGCTACTCTATAAGAAACCATTGGGTTTATAGGGAGCCTACTTTTAGACTTAGCTTTGCTGCAAGCATTATTTTCCTTTAGCCCAGGTGAAGAAGTTGTTGAAGACATGTTACTGATTATTGATTCCTTTTCCTTATTAGCAACTTCTGCCTTCTTTTCCAAAGATGATGTGATAAAATGTATACCATGGTTCTTCAAGAGATTCCCTAGCTGTACCAATGGAAATCACAAGAAAAATAATTTTTTCGCTGTGAATTCATTCAAAAATATGAAAAGAACAACTTTCTTTAAAAGAACCACAAAAATATTTCGAAGGCTTACTAAATTGACAAGTCTCAAAAGAATATTGTGAAAAACAAAATGTACTGTGACTTGACCTTACTTGATGCTCTGATGACCTATCCTAAACAAAAAATATGAAGGTAAGAAATGACCTTAGCTACCTAGAAGGGTTGAGAATATAGTTACCAGAATCAACTCAGTAAAATAGTGGCCATGGAAAAGTAATGTCCCACTCTAACCATCAATCTTAATGAAGGTAATTAATGAACTTAACCTAGCTAGACAGAAGTTAAGGCCCAAAGTATCATCATCAGAATAAATTTAACAAAGACTCAACATGGCAAAAAAGTCAAGGATTCAACTCAAACCAGCAAAAACTAAGAAAGTTTGCAAGCATTGTGGATGAACTATAGGTAAAAAATCAGCAAAGGAGATGGTGGAAATGAGCTCATTTGCAATTTTGCACCAATTCTAATCATATATAGAGTAGGATGTCAGGTAAGTTAAACTCACAATCTAGGAGTAGAAATAGCTTACTTGATCAACGAATTTAATACTCACCATTGACAAAGACAACATGATCGAATTTCTCAGTTGTAGACTCCTCAGCCAATAGAAAAAACTTTTTTGGCTAGCAAGTGGAATATACTCTGCAAATTTTGAGTATGCAAAAAACTCATCAATTCTACAAGTGCTATAGGTGAGTTGTCAATGAAATATGCAAAGGAAGAGGACAAAAATGAGCTCATTTGTACCATTTATTGCCATTTATAGATGGAATAGGCATGTCAAACTTGGATACAAGAGGTGTTGTCATTTAAAATGGATTTTTGACTACATAAATGTCTCATAATCCAAGAGGCATTGTTTAACCATGCTACATTTTGGAGTTTGGAGATTTATTTTTTAGCCAAACCTTATGTTTTGTTATTTAAAATGGATTTTTGACTCCATATATATGGATTTAGAACCCTAAAAACCCTAGGGCACTTAGATTGTGGAGAGTTTACAACTCAAACTCAAATGTGATTTTGAGAAATCCTTGCCATATTCTAAAAATATTAGATCACAAAATATGCCAGAGACCCTCCAAAACATAGGACAGATAAACTAAGGAGTGGGAAAAAAATTTGTATGGTTAGAAAGTGGAATCATACTCTGCAAATATCAAATATGCAAAAATCACAGCAAATTTGCAAATTGCAAGTGCTATAGGTGAGTTGTGGATGAAGTCTGCAAATGAAAAGGAAAGAAATTAGCTCATTTGTAACATGGTATAGGAAAGTCAAACTTTCACACGGGTTATATGTCTTTGATGCAATAAACAAATCTTGCACTCACTATTGATCGAGCCAATAAGTTCGACTCACTAAGCCCAATTTGACTGACTAGTGAGTTGGAACAACCTGTTTGGCTAGAAAGTTACACTTAAGTTTCAAGTATTACTTATCAACCATGTTAATATGGCTAAGCCCTTATTAGTATGGATTTACCTTAGTCGAAGCTTGTAGAGTGCATGGTTTCCACTTTCAAACTATAGTAAACTTCCCTCTAGTAGCTAAAATCAGACAATATAAAAAATGAGATTTCCAACCAATATAAAACTTTGACTAAGCTTCTGATTGAGTTTTGATTATGTGAGTTAACTGATTTTTTGATTGAGTTTTGATTATGTGAATTAACTTAAAGCTAGGAAAAATCCCTAAGGGCATTCATCTTGTATCATGGTAGAACTCTTCTCATGTGTGAAATTTCTATTGGATGTTGGATTTTTACCATATTTGTGGCTGGAAAGAGGGTTTTTTCTATAATATTAGCTGACTCCATTACTCCCTTAGACTTTACCTTATTCTAAGCTATACTTGTATATTGCACCACATCATTGTCATTGTTCTTAAACTTCTTCTTGCTTTCATATAGGCTTTTAAGAAGCTTCCGAAAACTTGTGGGTTACCAGGCTAATTTATTCCACATTTTGGCCACTCAATGCCTTGCTAAAATTAACATTTTCTTAGAAGACCTTGAAAATTTTCTTTAAGATATAATTTTCACCACGTAGTTTTGAGATGCAATCTTCAATGCTCTTTTGGGTTTTGCTAGGATAACTATCACCGAAGCAATTTCTCTAGATTATGACAAGGAGAAGGAGATATCAATGTGGAGATAGTGATGAGATCTCAATGAAAACTATGCCTTGATGCAAAAAGGAAGAAGCAAAAGAGGAGTCTAGAAGAAGAGAAGACAATAAAGAGAATTAGTGTATTGGTCTTGGAGTGGCTAATAGGTCAAGGGTCTTGGTCTTGATATTCGTCAATTGAAATCTTTATAAGAAGAATTTGTGCAAGTTTTATTCTCAAAGAGTGAGAGGTTTTGGCCCTGGCTTATACTCTACATCCTGTGTATCTTTTATATTTATGTTCATGCATTGGTAGCACATGGGAATAGTAGGAAATGGCACTTAATGACATCACAAGATGCGGCTATTTCTAAATGGGAAAGAGTCTTAGGCCTAAAACATATGGGACTTGTGAGTTTGGCTGTAGTTTCCAAGATGGTGTGGAGTCTACTAATGTAGCCTAAATATCTTTGGAGAAATTTTCTCAAGTAGAAGTCTGTAGCTGGAGCAGAAGCAAAATCCATATTGGATCACCCCTTGCTACCCAAAGGCTAAACTATTTGGAACAACATGATTAAGTGTGTTCCCCACATCTTAGCTCACTCCCAGGTGTTAACTAAATGTTTCAAAGGGAAAGCCAAGCCTAAGAAGGGGGTTTTTTATCCTTAATTCCAGCAGCCCTATCCTTGACCAAAAAAATTATGAACATCAGATTTACCCAAGTAAAGAGTAGAGCTAACCAGGTGCATAACTGAGCTGCCAACACGGATATTCAATCTAAGTTAATTAAGGTATTAGAACTATATAGATTAAACATTTCTGAGGATAGGGATTGGAAGGTTATGATTTGTATTGAAGTGGATGTGGCCTAATGAACACCTCAGGTATGCTGCTAGACGCTCTTCACATTTCTTTGGATTTCTAAGGGTTTGATGATTCTTGGCTTCCTAGAATTCAAAATTGTGGGAGCTTGATATGATCATTTACCCTGTAGAATCCTTGCATCAGTTATTTTTTCACCAGTAAAAGCCATGGCAGTTACCTTCCCAAAACTGAGCACAGAGGCTAGCCTCAAGCATCTGGATGAATATCTTCTTTCAAGAACTTTTGTATCTGGGAATCAAGCTACAAGAGATGATCTTACTGTCTATAGCACCATTATAAAATCCCCTAGACCTAACTTTCCTAATGCATCTCGGTGATACAACCATATACGTTCCCTCCTGGCTTTGAGTTTTCCGAGTGAGGCTATCATTGTAGAAATAGAAGGAGCATCTCTAGCTGTTGCATCGGTTACATAGACTACAACTGAGTCACCTCCTAAAGATGAGGAAGATGATGATGACTTAGACCTCTTTGGTGAGGAGACCGAGGAAGAAATTAAGGCAGTAACAGAACAACAAGTATCTAAAAAGGCATTAAGAAAAAAGAAAGAAAGTGGAAAGTATTTTGTTTTATTGGATGTTAAACCTTGGGATGGCGTGACAGATATGAAAAATATTTAAGAGGCAGTGCGGAGTGTACAAATGCCTAGCTTATTCTAGGGAGCTTCAAAGCTTATTGTTGTAGGATATTGCATCACGAATCTTTAGATAATGATGACTATTGAAGATGATCTTGTGTCTGTTAATGATCTTACTGAGGAGCACCTAACTATTGAAGTAACAAATGAATACATTTAGAGTTGTGACATTGTTGCATTTAAAAAAATCTAATGATGCAGGAAGCTCAATTTCAAAGAGTCTACACAATGACCTTTAGTGGATATTATTTATGTATTGTATTTTTGAGGGACTAAAAAACCATTTTTTCGAGTTGGATGAGTGTACGAGGAATGAAGCTTTAGGCATTTGATGAGTTTTTTAAAGGCCATATATGCATTGATAATGGAACTTGGTTGAAATTTATTTGTATATGAAGTGTTACGTTTATGATGGTATTTTATATGAGAAACACGTAATCTAGCATTTAGTGTGGTTCAGAATCCTTGCATCTTTTTGCACCAGTAAAGGTCATCACAGTTACCTTCCCAAATATGAGCACAGAGGCTGGCCTCAAGCATATTGATGAATATGTTCTTTCAAGAACTTTTCTAACTGGGCATCAAGCTACAAGAGATGATCTTAATGTCTATGGCACCATTAGCAAAGCCCCTAGACCTAACTTTCGTAATGTGTCTCGGTGGTACAACCATATCAATGCCCTCGTGACTTCGAGTTTCCCTCATGAGGCTATCAGTGTAGAAATAGAAGGAGCAACTCTATGTGTTACACCGATTACGTAGATACAACCTAGTCACCTCCTAAAGATGAGGAAGAGAATGATGACTTAGACCTCTTTGGTGAGGAGATTGAGGAAGAAAATAAGGTAGCAGCAGAATGACAAGCATTTAAAAAGGAATCAAGCAAAAAACAAGAAAGTGGAAAGCCTTATGTTCTATTGGATGTAAAACATTGAAATGATGAGATAGATATGCAAAAGCTTGAAGATGTTGTGCAGAGTGTACGCATGCTTGGCTTATTCTGGGGAGCTTCAAAGCTTATTTTTGTAGGATATGGCCTTAAGAAGCTTCAGATAATGATGACTATTGAAGATGATCTCGTGTCTGTTGATGATCTTATTGAGGAGCAACTAATTGTTGAACCAGCAAATGAATACATTTAGAGTTGTGACATTGTTGCATTTAACAAAATATAATTATGTCGGAAGCTTAGTTTCAAATATTCTGTACAATGAACTTTAGTGGAGATTATTTATGTGTTGTATTTTTAGGGACTAAAAAACCATTTTTCCGAGTTGGATGAGTGTACAAGGAATGAATCTTTCAGCATTTGATGAGTTTTTTAAAGGCCACACATGCATTGGTAACGAAACTCGGTTGAAATTTATTTTTATTTGAAG
>APFE031314472.1:0-10626 GCA_000404065.3 Pinus taeda
CTCCTTTAGTAGCCATTGGTTTCCATTCTGTTGTTTTACAAGAACCTTACCCATTCCAACAATTTTACAGGTTTTATCATCACCCAAATGAACTTGTCCAAAATCTCCTTGAGCATAGTCATGAAAGTATTTCTTATAAGGTGTGGCATGGAATGAGGCCCCTAAATCTACCACCCAGGAATCAATAATATTTTCGAAAGAAAGAATCAAAGCATCTTCTAACACCTCACCTGTCACATTTACTTCATGATTGTTTTCTTGCTATACATCTCCTTCTTTTCCCTTTTGAGATCTACAATATTTCTTTAGGTGTCCCTTATTTCCACATCTCCAGCACACTGTCCTCGGTCTGGACTTGGATCTGCCTTTCCTTGATTTACTGCGATATCCTGAGCTCTTTCCTCTTTCCATTTTTCTTCCCCTAGACTCTGCACTCAAAGCATTACCTGATGTCTCACCGGAGCTTTTTTGTCGCATTTCCTCGCTAAGGATAGCACCGATAACATCATCAAACTTTAAAGTACGAGATCCAAAAATAGAGTTACTAATGGCCATTACTAAACCATTCCAAGTTTCTGGTAATGAGTACAAGAATAACAAAGCTCTAATTTCATCATCAAAGTTTACCCTTACATAACATAATTGACTTGTGATGATATTAAAATCATTTAAATGGTCTGTAATAGATCCACCTTCTAACATATTCATATTAAATAGCTGTTTCATAAGAAATACCTTGTTTGAGGCTGAGGATTTTTTATATAGTTTCTCCAATGCCTTAATTAAACCCTCTGTCGTTGTTTCCTTCGAAATGTTGAAGGCGACTGACGTTGTGAGGCACAACCATACTGTTCCGAGTGCCTTTCTATCAAGAATGTTCCATTCTCCATCTGTCATACCTGTCAGCATCTTTGTTTTGCCACCCAATGGTAGCTATAGATCTTTTTGATACAGATAATATTCCATCTGCATCTTCTACAACAAGAAGTTTTGGCCGTTAAATTTCTCAACCATAAACTTACCATCTTTTGCCATTTCTCCCACTCAAACGAGGAACCCTTCTTTCTTGTGAGTTTATCAGCCAAATAGACCTTCGGCTTTGATACCAGTTGTTAGAAAATTATATATTACAGAGCAATGGAACACATAAAATATTGCAGAAATATAAACACAGAAAATGCATAAAAAAAGAGAGACACAAATATACGTGGTTCACCCAGTTTTGGCTACGTCCACCTCGAACAACCAATCCTTCCTTTCTATTATCCAACAAAATGAAGAGACACAACCTACAACAGATCTGCTGTAATATCCTCTCTCACCTCTCTGCTTCTCGCTCAGAGAATACACATATATTATACAGACTCAATACAATGCCCTGATACAAAGAGAGGGGTTGCCTTCTATGGCAGAAAACCCTAAACTAAACATAAGTTCTACCATCAGATCATTCGCCTAATGAATGGCCCAGATTGACTAGAAATTACTATACTTTTACAAGGTAATTTTACATTTGTTGTTTTAGCTTCGGGGGCACTGCCCCCGGACCCCCCAGCCGAGGGGATCGGCCCCCTTGGACCCTCACGGGGGGACAAGTCCCCCCCGCACCCCCCCCCCACATGGAAGGGTGTACAAACTTCCTGGGGTATACATCCAGCTGAAACAAAGACGTCTAAACAATCATGCTCCATACTCAACAAAAATTTCACAAATTTTTGCGAGTTCAAAGAATTGGTAGAGAAAGAGTCTTTCAAGAAAGTTAAATCTATACAAAGTGATAATGGTGGTGAGTATGTCTCCAATGAGTTTAAAAACTTCTATGCATCGGAAGGGATTAAACGAGATTTGATGGCACCCCATAACCCTTAACATAATGGGGTTTCTGAGAGGAAGAACAAGAGAATAGTATGAGTAGCAAGGGCGATGTTGCATGATTAGGTCCTACCACTATACTTGTGGGCTAAGACATGCAACACATCAGTTTATGTTCAAAACCACAACCCACATCAGTTTATTGCCATGTGACCAAATATGCATGAAAGAAGCTTGAGCCAATAACATAGTTAGGGATATTTGTGGGGTACACTGATACACCCCAAAACTATCGAGTGTACATGCCAACCAGTCGGATGACAGTGGTTCGCAGGGATATCAAGTTCGATGAGGAGAAGGCCATGCGAGTATCTCTTGAGAAGGAGCTTGAGCTACATGCGGAGAGGAGCTTTTAGCTCCTAAGGTTGAGGGACCTCAGATTGATGTGGAGCAGCCAGATGCAGAGTTTGAGAGAGTGGAGATGTCCAACTAGGCAGAGTCTTCTAGAGAGGGAAGAAAGCACACTAAAGAGGTTGACAGATTGTTGGATGATGCATGGGAGAATGTGGGAGCACCCTCTTCTCAGTGTAGAAAGAGGAGGTCATGAGAGAGGTACACTAGATACATGGCACTTACGGGTGCATGTGTTGTGACAGAGCCATCTTCCTTTCAAGAAGCAGTGCAACAACCAGTTTGGGTTGATGTGATGGTGGAGGAGTATGACTCCATAGTTCGAAACAATGTTTGGGATGTGGTCCCGAGACCAAAGGACAAGTCATTTGTGAGCTTCGATTGGCTTTACAAGGTAACACAATATGCATATGGTAGTGTGGAGAAGCATAAGGCCAGATTTGTGGCCCATGGCTTTTCACAAGTAGACGAGATTGACTATGATGAGACCTTTTCTACTATTGCAAGGTACTCATCAATCAGATCTATATTAGCAATATCAACATAGATGGGTTGGAAGATCCATCAGATAGATGCGAAGACTACCTTCCTCAATGGCATGATTCAGGAAGAGGTGTACATAGAGTATCCCAAAGGTTTTGAAACCTTGGACCATGATTCACATGTGTGCTGACTCAAGAGAGCGTTGTATGGGTTGAATCAAGCACCCCATGCTTGGTACGCTAAGCTATATAGCTACTTCACTGGGTTGGTCTTCAGGAAGAGTGAAGCAGTTGTGATCTCATATTACATAGTGGTGGAAGGTAAGTTTTTGATCATTGTGCTTTATGTAGATGACCTTATACTGACTGGTGATTAGAAGCTCATCAAATTTTTCAAGGAGGGCCTTGCAAGAGAGTTTGAGATGAAGGACAAGGGGCTCATGCATTACTTTCTTGGCATGGAGGTATGGAAGGGAGATGGGGAGTTTTTTGTATCTCAGGGAAATTATTCCAACGAGATACTCAGGAGATTCTTCATGGAGAGTAGTAAACCTATGGAGACTCCTCTAGCTGGTAACTGGAGGAAGGAGGATGCTACTTTAGGGGAAGTAGTGAAAGCTACAGTTTACAAGGAGCTTGTGGGTTCACTCATGTACTTGGTGAACACACAACCAGATATGTGCTATGCAACGAACCAACTTAGTCAAGTGATGGTTAGACCTACCAAGTTGTATTGGAAGGTAACAAAGCATGTATTGAGATACCTTAGAGGCACTACTTAGTTTGGGTTATGGTATAGACAAATAGAGGGAGTGGATCTTCAAGGCTTCATCAATGTAGATTGGGCAGGGAGTCCATTCGAACGGAAGAGAACATAAGGAAGGATCTTTAGTGTTGGGTTAACGACATTTTCTTGGTGAAGCAGGAAACAAAGATCAGTTGCACTCAGTTCGGCAGAGGCAGAGTACATGAATGCAAGTCAGGCAGCATGTGAGGACATCTGAACGAGGAAGATCTTGGTTGGTTTGTTTGGTTAACATATGGATCCGACAGTGATTTATTGTGATAACTAGAGTTGTATCAAACTCTCTAAAAATCTAGTATTTCATGATCGGTCCAAGCATATTGATATCTAGTATCATCATCTCAGAGATTGTGTATTGAGGCGAATCATGTTGTTATATTACATTCCCATAGAGGAGCAAGATGCTGACTTCTTGACGAAGGCATTGTCAAGATGTAAATTTGAGTTTCACAGAGACAAGATTAGGGTAGTTGATAATCCATTTATTGTTGAGAGGGAGTGTTGAGAAATGGAAACAAGAAATTCCAGTTTAATTTGTCCTTGAATTAAAGTGTGAATTAAGTTTGAATTCTATTCTCATAGCAACTTAAAATAGTTAAATTTAGTTTCTTAAACTTACATAACTTAGGAAATTCGAATTGGAAGTCTTTTGGAAGTCATGTATATGTTCTCCCTACTTTTTAGGAGTCCAATGTGAGTTAATTATATGTTGTAAAATAGAAGACTTAGTTTCATGAGTCAGTTCAGTTAGATTAGTTCTCAAATTGATTGAGAGAACTAATAATGAGTTGAATTGAGGCTTCTATGATCCATAACAATTGTAAGAAGAAATTTTGGCGTAAATCACATTCAGAAAATCATTGTCGACGCATTTTGAACCAACCAGTGTGGTTCATCGTCAGGACAAGAGTTAACAACCAGTGGTGACACTAATGAACTCCACCAATGCTACTCTAGTTAACTGAACATTTACTCATCAGAAACTCATGCATGTCGATTCTGAGAAAGACCCAGTTCAGACTAGAGTGCAGGGGCATTGTACTATTTGTTTTAGATTTTTCTGAGTTGCACTGATAGTGCATGCAATCAGGAACTGATCCTTGAGGGATTGTGCTATTTTTAGAGGCTTTATTTCCCTTTAAATGAAAATTATCCTTCATAGGAATTACACATTGGAATAGGGACTTCTAGAGCTTGTGAAGAGGCTAAGATTTGGCTTTGAGCTTGCTTATGAGTTGGGGATTGAATTTGCTGAGTGTTGGGATTGTTCCAGAGAGAACAAGCATTGTAATTTCATCTTGATTTTTCGGATTAATACAAAACAAATAGTGGGGCTTTGATTTCTATCTTTCCTTGGATATTTATTGTGTTATGTGACATTTATGTTCTTCCTCTTGTTGATTATTGTTTTCTCGATGTTTATGGGCTTCTTCTGTAAAAAGTAAAAGTAGATTCTTGTCTCTTGCTTTAGCAAATTGAATTAGCTTGTGGATCTATAGGATTTTATACAACAAATACCCATAATGAATTCACCCAACTCTTAGTAATAACCCATCTTGGACTACTAATGTTAAGACCTATATAAGTCCCATGTTAACCCAAAAAATCCTTATTAATTCCTAGATATTTAATGATTACATTTATGTTGTTATATTGTAATGTAGGTTAGAACCCGTCATGGTATCATTTTATTATAATTGTATCCTTTGTTTCTAATATATACACTAAGGAGACCTAGTCTTGGGATCATAAAATATTTTCTTGTTCGTTATATTTATTGTGAAAGGAGGCTTATCCCTCAAAGTAGTCTGTAATTATTGGTTTCTTATCATTTTTAAGGCGCAAGGATCATCAAATTTGGAATTAGAGCTCTTGATCCCAGGGTTTTATGGTTTCAAATAGGTCATTGTGGAATTTTTGTTTTATCTATATCTATATATATATCTTTGGGGGGTTTCAAATGGTGAAACATGGAGAAGATTGAGAATGTCAATCTCTAGTTCAAGTTTCAGATCTTGGTTCACGATATGTTTGGAGATATGGTCTAAGGAAATTAGGGTTTTTGAATGCTCGCATATTTTGTCTCAAATAGGTTAGTTCGACATTTTTACTAACTATAACTTTTTTTGTGTGGGTCTTGAGACTGTTAAACTTATACCGAATTGAGGTGAAATTGTGGTGAACATCAAGTCCAAGTTATAGAACTTGGTTCGCTAAAATTTTAGAGATATGATCCAAGGAAGTTAGGGTTTCAGTATGCTCCAAAATCTAGTCTCAAACATGTCAGCTCGATGTTTTTTCTATAAGGATTCATAAAGTGGAACATGGATCATATTAAGGAGAAATCATAGGGAATAACCTGTTCCATTTTCATTTTTTTTTTTTGCAATACTTTTGGAATTTATCCTTTGGAAAGCAGGGTTTGTGAACAATCATGAAATAAATTTTACACAAATCAGCTTGGTATTTTTTCTATATCTTCTTGTTTGCAAATTTTCAAACTGTGAAATATTCAGGAATTTCAGGAGACATATAGAAGTACCTTAGGTACAAGTTCTAGAATTATATTTCAATAATTGGACATGTGGCACGTTATACATGTTTTCTCGTGGGAAGATGCTAAAAACTGAACACATTTTGGGAGAGTTACTATAAATTTCAATTGGAACATCAGATTTAGTTCACTCATATTGAATTGTGTAAACTACATATTAGAGTATTACAAAACAATTTTTTAGATCCATAAGGCATCAAATATTATAGATATATTAATAAATGTTCAAGCATTCTGATAGTCTCCAAATTAATGTACGTAACATACTAGTGACCTAACTGTTCATTATATTATCCCCTTTTTTGTTGTAAAAAAGAAGAGGATTGTTGTTATTTTCCAACTTGCCTCCAAAGAAAGCTACTACTCCAATTAAATATACTAAAACCCATCCTTGACTCATGAAGTCAGAGAAGACTTAGAATTTAGGTTATCTCAATTAGAGAAGAAAGTTAATGAAGTGGATGGTAGCATGTTGAAAAATGTGGATTTATTAGGTTTTCAAGAAAATATTAAAAGAAAAAACGGAAAGAAGATGAATGAAAATAAGGAAGAAATACAAAAATTCATGTTTTCCATGGAAAATGTTCTCTTGGAGAGGTTTCCTAAAAGGGATGTGGAGATCCAAGGAAATCGTAAACATAAGGAAAATCATGTTGGTGAGGGTATCACAATTAGAGAGCACAAATTTTGTATTGCAAAACCATAAGCATGTTCAATCCAATATTTACATCGTTAGGGATTTAAATCAACACCAATGAATTACTAGATTCCGAAGATTGATATGAGGAAATTTGATGGTAATGATCATGTAACATGGATATTTCAGATGGAGCAATATTTTGATCTACACCATGTGGCATCCCTGCAAAATGTAAACATTACATCCATGTTTTTAGAATAAGACCAAAATGTATGGTATCAATGGATTTGTGAAAGAACAAATTGATTTTGTTATATCTTGGTAGATTTTTATAGAGGAATTTATAGAAAATTATGGAGATATTAAGAGAAAAAAATTCTTTATTAAATTAGTAAATATTCAAAAAAGGGTCCATTTATAGAGCACATTCAACCATTCCAAAAGTTGAGTCTCAGAGTAAATAATATTTGAGAGGATAACTTGTTAGATCTATTTATGGGAACTTTAAAGGAAAACATCCAACATGAGGTGCATATCTTTGAACCTAAATATCTAGAGCATACTTTTAGTTTGGTAAGGAAAGTTGAAAATAAAAATATGGCCACTAGAAAATTGGTCACTAATAACTATATAGAAAACTATGCTCCCTTTCTTAAACCGACAACATTGACTCAGGAAATGGATGAAAGAAGAGAAAAGGGACTATGTTTCAAAAGTGATAGTAAGTACAATAAAGGGCATATATTTAACGAGAATAAATTTTTCTACATAGACTGTGAAGATGAAGAAGTTCAAGAAGTGGAAACTTCACAAGATATAGAGCTAGAATAAACTACTCCAACAATCTCTTGACATGCATTGGATGCCATCAACACTCCATAAACCCTCAAGATAGATGAATATATCAAAAGAAAAAGAGTAATAATATTGATTTATTTAGATAGTACACATAAATTCATCAATTAAAAATTGGAAAATCTTCTTAATTTCTTTGTATATCCAACACCAAAATTTCAAGTGATGATCATAGATAAAGATACCAAAAATTGTTCAAGGAAGTGTAATAATATTAAGTCGAATATGGGGGAGTATTTATTGGTTAGTCCCATGATTGAAATCCAAAAGGGTGGTGATGATATTTTATTAGGGGTCCAACAGTTACAATCATTAGAAATAATGGCCCTTAATTTCCAAGATCTTTTCATTATGTTTTTCTCAGAAGGAAAGGAAATTGAGCATTAAGGTATCCAAGGTAAACCTAGTAAAGTTATAATATCTAATAGAATGACAAAATTTCTGAAAAATGGACACCAAGGTGTAGTTGCACAATTGTGTTCAGTAGATGTTAAAAAATCTATCTCCTTTGCTCCAATGGATCTTCAAAAAGTTATCAACAATTATGCTAAGGTATGTGGTGAAATGCATGGGTCTTCCACGTATATGAGATCATGACCATGCTATTCATTTACAACTTGGAAGTGTACCACCTAAAATTTGGCCTTATAGATATCCACATGCATAAAAGAGAGATTTTGAGCATATCGTTCAAGAAATGTTAGAGGCAGGAATCATTCAACCTAGCCAGAGTGCTTTCTCTTCACCAATGGTGATGGTTATAAAAAATGATGGTTTTTTGTGTATGTGTTCAAACTATAGACAATTCAAAAAAATGACAATCAAAGGTAAGTTTCCTATTCCTGTCATTGTTAATTGTTAGATGAATTTCATAGAACAATTTTGTTTACTAAGTTGGATCTTTGTTTTGGATATCATCAAATCAGGATGAGGCAAGATTACATTACCAAAACGACCCTTAGAACACATGAAGGGAATTATGAATTTTTTTTGGTGTTGTTTGGACTTCCAAATGAACCTTCAACATTTCAAAGCTTGATGAATTCTATTTTCAAACCCTTCCTTAGAAAATTTATGCTAGTATTTTTTGATGACATTCTAATTTACAATAAATATTGGGAAGAACATGTACAACATGTTGATAGCGTGTTGAAGCTGTTGGAAGTGAAATATCTATATGCATATACTTCCAAGTGTGCTTTAGGAGATTAATAAGTGGAATATTTGGTTCATATCATATCACAGGATGGTTTCAAGGTGGATCCTAACAAAAGTAAATCTATGAGGGAATGGTCAATCCCTAATACCTTGAAGAAACTCATATGGTTCTTATGATTGACAAGATATTACTGATTTTTTTTTCAAGAATTATGATCAAATAACAAAACCTATAACAAAATTATTGAAGAAGTAAGAATTTTATTGGACTAAAGTAGATATCAAAGAATTTAAATAAATTTAAGAGGCTACATGTACAACTCTCGATTGGAAACACCTGACTTCAAAAACATATTAATTGTGGAGTGTGATGTCTCAGTTCATGGCATTGGTGTTGTTTTGATGCAAGAAGGAAGGACCCTTGCCTTCGAAAGTAGTGAAATTAAAGGAAAAAACTTACTCAAACCCATCTATGAAAAATAAATTTTGGCCATACTACATGCAATTAAGAAATGACATCCATACCAAATAGGAAGAATCTTCAAAGTAAATAAAGATCATGATAGTCTGAAGTACTTCTTGGAGCAAAGACTATCTTTATAATAGAGACAAAAATGGGTCACAAATATGTTGGGTTATCACTTTTAAATTATCTACAAAGAGAGAAAACAAAATATTTTGGAATATGCACTTTCAAGGAAAGAGGAAGATGAAAATGGTTTACTATGTGTTATTTCCATTCCACAATTTGATTGGGTGGAAGAAGCAAGGATAGAATGGAAAAAAGATGAGAATACACGCAAGATCATCTAATAGCTACAGGAAGACCTTAATGCAGTTGAAAAATTTACGTCGGAAAAATGATTTATTATGGTATCAAGATCTCTTATGTGAAAATTCTCAATTCAAACATAAGGTCCTATTAAAAACACACACTTATCCAATATGAGGACTTTCAGGGTTCTTGAAGACATACCATAGGATCAAGAAATATTTTTGTGGGAAGGTATTAAAGAAAATATGAAAAAATATGTGGAAGAATGCATGGTATGGAAACAAAATAAGTTAGATACTATAAAGACCCTAGGGCGTTGGAATTGTAACTAGGTCCAGTCTTCATAATTGTCATTGTACCAATATATATTTTATGTAAAAACAAGAAAACAAGAAAATATTATTTTCTAGCATGTTCTTCATGCTTTATTTTGGTCAAAATAAAAATGTAAAAGGGCATGTTATTTGGTGACCCTTGTAAAAGAAGAAAATTTGAAGTTTTGAAAAACATCATTTTTCCCTCAAGTTTCCAAGTCATCCCCCCAGATAGACAAGTCAGTATTCCCAAAGGATGTGTCTCTTCACATGAATAAATAACTATATATTGCATCGATTCTCCATATTTTGGAAACTAAGTTAGACTTCATTTGTGGAAGATAAATTCAAATACACGAGGAATATCATATATGTGTGATGCGAGCTACAAGAAGGCTAATTTATCTATGTGATACAAGCTATAGGAAGGCTAATTTCTCCATGTGATGCAAGCTATAGGAATGTTACTATCTATGTGTGATGCAAGCTACATATCTATGTGGGACAACGCATCTAAAGGAAATGTATGTGGAATATTGGTTAACTATCTTATGGACAAAACATGGCAGAGTTTGGAGGGATGACTTGGAACTTGAATCATTATTTAGTTTGACTTGGATTTCTCTTATTTGGTTTTCCCCTTGTGGGTTTTTCCATGGCCTCTGACCTATTTTCCGATGTTCCTTGTCTTTTTGTGCTTTCTATTTGTATAATTTCTTGATGACCTAATACATGAAGTAAATTCTAAATGGACACACACACACACACACACACACACACACACACACACACACACACACACACACACACACACACATAG
>APFE031314479.1:3787-19453 GCA_000404065.3 Pinus taeda
AAATTAAAATAAAATAAATATCATTTGAATGAAAAGTTGCTTGCTATTTTCAAAGAGAGTAAAGAGATTTGTAATTATTTTATTTAAACTTTGTATTACAAAAACCTTAATAATTTAAATTGTCATAAATTTGGGGTTTTGGGTGATTTTTCCCTAAACCGTAGGGGTTATAGATAATCTTGCCTTGATAATCTGGGACAATAAAATTGATCCGTGCAGATTTTCACTAGATCCATGTGTTTGGTGCCCATGAAAACCAACATCTCAACCATCAAAGTGATTTCAGATTCTATCGGCATTGAACTAGCGACAACTAGTTGGGAACTAGAGAAAGAGAGATGCAATGAGTTGCTGAAACCTGGAAAAAACTAGTACATTTTTAGATTCGAAGCTCCTTATAATGGAGACATGGTTGGTGCTTCAGATGTTGGTTACATGTCTGGCAGTTCGAACCGCGGCAGATGGATCAATGGATGCTGAGGTTTCATCTAAAGTTGGTCTTTGACAATGTTGAGGAAACCTTCGGATTCGATGTTGGTTTAATCTCACATTGTTGTTGAGCTAAATCAAATAATTGATCGAATCTTTACCCAATTAAGCTCACATTGTTGTTGAGCTAAATTAAATATTCAGTGGAATGATTGATCCAATCGTTACACACTATGGAAAAGATCAATTATCTTGCTTCTTGGCCCATCCAGATATTGTGCCAGATGACGTGAGTAACTCTTAACAATGTGTGAAAAACCATTTCGTAATTAATTTTAGATTTTTTGGAGTATTTCCATATTAATTTATTTTTTTTATTAGATTATGTTTTTCATCTATATCTGGAAGATGAGAGTGGATGGTTTCAAACTTAAATTTGACATTTTTTAATTATTTAAATCATATTTATTTGATTTTTCTAAAGCTTCTCTACATTATTTATTTCTCTTGAGAGATCAGATCTTCCATTAATGTCTTCAAAACTTCCACCCAAAAAACCATTCTCCTTTTTCTCTTAAATGTTTTTTTTTTTTTTTTTTTTTTTTTAATTCAAATTGCAAATATTTGCAGACATGGTTGTGAATGCAACTTTAGCAACCATGGTAAAACATGCAGGAAATCATGGCATAAAGGTTTATCAGGTTGCTTCTTCGGTGATAAATCCCATAACAATTCAATAATTTTTAAAAATTATATTTGAACATTTTAAATGTAATCCCTACATTGATTGCAAAGGAAACCTAGTAAAATTGTTGAAGCAATTGACATGCGTTAATACTATGGAGAATTATGGGCAAGGTCTGGACACAACAGTTAGTTCACCAAACAAAGTAACTTGTAACGATACTCTGTGTTTCTTACTCAAAATTTTGATGAATATCAGGGGAATTTGAAAAGTTAAAAATTTACTCATGTAAATTTTACTTTGCATATAATTTCTACATACAATCTTTGTTCAAGGAGTAGATTCCTTATTTAATCTAAAAAATTATTGATTCACTATAATTATATAAAAAAAATTACATAAAATGAATCATTGCAAACTCATAGTCATATTGCAGATAGCGCGGTTATCAAGATCATCTACAAAATATATGTTACAACAATTGAAGCACCTGGAAAAGATCTATGAGCCATGTGCATTCTACAAAGGAAGGTGAATTATGTGCAATGGAGATGAAATACAAATTTGTTGGTGTTGTGTTGTTTTAAACATTTTGATTGGTAATCAAGTAGCATACATTAATAATATTTTTAATATATTTGTGCATTCGATACAATTCTAAAAAATTGTTTCAAGAGCTCTCTGAAGATGAACGAGACAGTTTCAGATTTGATGTTAAGATTATCGAGTGGAAAAATTACATTAGAAACATTCATATTCTCTGACTTGGTGAATATATCTTAAATGGGTGAATATGTATCAGTGGATCATAATCGTTACAATGGCCATCAAGACATCAATTTTCACTTCACTAGGTTCACTATTTCTAGGAGAGTGATGGGGGATTTTGGAGCAGAAAGTTGTCCAGATATAAATGGAGGTCTTTCCAATGTGAACGTTGAACTCATTTCCACCAGCAATGATCTCATTAATGATGTCCAGATATAAATGGAGGTCTTTCTAATGTGAACATTGAACTCATTTCCACTAGAAATTATCTCATTAACGATGTGTTTATGTGGCAGGGAGGCAGTTATACATTTACAAATATTACTCCAAGGAAATGTAGGCTGGTTGCTTCCCATCACGAATACATAAACTTCATTAATCCTCAAGCAGTATACAAATATTAGGTCATATCAAATCCCACTACATTTTTTTTCAAAAAGGAGAGGCCATGATATTTTTCTTTCTTTGCCTTCATTTGATACGTAGAATAAGTTTGGATATTCGTTAAGGATGAGTGTCTAGAGGACGTAGTAGCCCTCCATGAAATCAAACGTGAAGAAGTGGAAAGGGTGGGCTCTGTGAGCCAATTGTTAAACAGAGGAAGAAGATACAAGGTCATACCTAATGTCGATCCTAGATAGGATGGTGCTACACATGAAGTACAATGATTGAGGTTTATATAGTATATTTTCTATAATATTCTCTTTCAAATACATGATTCTCGTGTTCTCTTAACAATTGTCCAAAGAGGCTCTCCAGAGATGGAGTTGGACTTTGAAAATCTAGTAGTAGATGACATCTTTTATGTCCCAAGTTATGATATGGATGGCTTAGTTGTTCCTCAGGGTAACCCTATTTTAGGTGTTCATGTATACCTTTATTCAAATGATGTCCATGAGGTGAAGTTCCCTCAAAGAAGCTCCTTGGCCAAATCAAGCGCTTTGTCATGCAATATCCGATGCATATGTGAAATTTGCTTTTAATTTTATGTCATGTGGAAAATAAAGGTTGTTGCCATTCTACAAGGGTGAGAATACAATATTTTATGTTTCACTTCCATTTATAGAGGTTCTTGTTGAGCACAGTCATGTTAATATATCTCAACAATTTCAGGTTATAGGTTTCTCAATTGGAGGACTCGTGGTGACTTCTGAACGAGTTAGTTTTGAAGGTGTTAAGATTTTAGTTGATGCTTGAGAAAGAGCTACAACATATGTGTAGGGATATTACAAACTTTATCATGCAACATCAACACGATACACAATCAAGGCTGAGAAGGATCACTTCAAGTTTAGCAGCTTGGAGAAGTTCATGGTTGTGCCAAACATGGCTTCAATCCCAAATATAGAAGCAACACATTATAATATTTGTGGGTCCCTAAAATTAGTGATAAATGGCTATTATGAAAAGCATCAAGTTCATGGCTTGACACATGGGCCAAACAATGTTAAGCCTCAACTAAAGAGGATTGATTTTATGGGTAACTTCTGCTTCGAGGTTCAACCATGTTAATATCAAATATCCCCACTAACCACAACAACAAAACATGATTCTGGTCTTCAATTTTCACCATCACATATTGATGTGATAGTAACTTGACCAATGTTTGGCATTGAATTTATAAAGGCCCTTGTTGATATCTGTGGATCAGTGATAAGCAAGGAAGGATGTGACTCCTTGGTTTCTATATCACTTACTTCTTTGGTTTTTGAGCTCTAGGTTCAAAGAAGCTTAACTCTTTAAGTTTAACAAATGAGAGAAGTGACTTCATATTTGAGAAAGTCCTACCTGATGCATTGCGTCTTGAGGTAAAACATGGACCTTCATCTGATTTGTTAGATTGGGATGATGACTGGAGTTGGGAGAGAAAGGTTATTGATTTCAATGTTGGTGTTTCTAATCATTCAGAGATAGTGTTTATCCAAAAAGGCTATTGGTTGCGATTTATGTCTACTCATCTTGTGGCTTCTTACATCATACAACCAAACAAAGAACCAATGGATTTGTTGGTTGAGAAAGGATGGTAGAAAATCTGCTTAGAAGCTTCTCATGTGCACATGCTTCATTTCTTGAACTCGTTCATTTTCTTTGGAATGTCTTCATTAGAATTCAATGTATTGAACCATAAGCCTATATACTTGACTAGTGAAAAATATCTACTGAGTGGTGAAATACATGTTGATTCAAGTTCTTATCCCAAAGCAAATGAGTTATCTTGAAGCATTATTATAGACATATGGCAAAAGGAGGGTGAATTTATATATATGTCAATAATGTCAAACTTGTTTCAAGTGCTAATGGACCAAGCAACATTTTTGTATATCAGTACACTCACTGGGCCAATCTTGAAGACGAAATGGTATTTGTTCTAAGAGATAAAAGGAATGCTAGTGTGAACAATAGTTTTGAAAAGGTCTTGTTTTATCCAAGAAGTCATCACGTTGCTATTAAAACTTATGGGTGCCAACCTTCTATTCCTTCTTTTGTGGGGTGCCTAGGAAAGTACATTCAGGGTCAATTCTACTAGCAAGCCTAGGAGTTGACATTAAAATAATTACTCAAAATAACAGTAGCGATGGTCTTCTAAAAAAGGGTGACTTGCTTCTTCAAACTTCGACAAGATCATATGGTTTGTTTTTGGGTGGTCCTTTGTATGATGATACTGAGTACTAGGTTGAAGCTTCCAAGGGATATCATTTAAAAGCACTTGCATAGGACCCCTTTTGAAGCTTAGTTGTATGCTCATCCAATTTGATCGGACGCCCCACTCAACTAGCCAAAACATAAAGAATATTTGATCGTCAATATTCAACCTTTTGTGTAGTCCCTGCATTTGTGGTCCTTAGTAGAGGAATCACTGAATTTGTATCAAACAACAGCTAAATATGGACAAAACCTCTTCAATCGCATTGCTTCAAACTACAACCATGTACGTTTGGATTTTACTATTACTTTCAACGCTTTACAATGAAACCAGTGTAAATGCAGGTTGTATGTGGATAAAATATAAACCACTGTAAACGCAGGTTGTCTTGTATGTGTATGCAGGGGCATAGATGATAAAATATTTGAGAGTGAATGGAACACTGTTTCAAGAGATTTCATGCTCTATCTTGAGACTCAATATGCAACATGGAAGTAATTTGATCGTACTGGAAATGGACTCATATCCTGATAATTAAACAAATTTCTTTGTGGACATATTGATTGAGATGATGGGGAGCTTTAAATCATTAAAGGATTTGGTCATATGTGTTGTGCCTTTTCTTAAATAAATTTGTGTCTTCTCAATTTGTTGTTCGAGAGGCTTCCTAATCTCCAATGTTTGTTAATGGGTGACAACTTTATCTTGGTAAAAATAGAATTTATGCTTTTCTTTTACATGTGAAATGAACAACATGTTTCAATGTTTAAGAATGTTTGCATTTGCTACTTAGTTGTCAGGTATAGCATAAAAAAAAATACAAAGAATATATTGATGTAGCTTAGGTTGACTATTATGTTTTGGTTCATTATTATGCCCTGTTTGCAGATTCAGTATATCCAATAGATATGAAACAAAACCAAGTAACAACTTTGTTTCATATCTATTCCTTAATGAAAATCTACACTACCTAAATTTAAAAAGTTAACCTGCTATAAGATGTGAAAAGACCATAAAGTTCTTCCATGGTTTTTTTCCATGATTTTCATAATGATTATTGATGTCTTTTACCTCATAAATGAGTGCAGAGTTGGCTTATTATAATTTTGAAATGCAATGTAGGAACTTTCAAAATATCCCATACCTCGACGTCTCAGATCCCCACTCTCTCATCTCCGTATATACAGGTTTATGTAGACATAACTGAATTTCATGATAGGGAAATCAGTGTAATATTAGGTTGCTTTCTTCAAAGCACCCCTGCTCTAGAGATGATAAAACTTCTTTTAATTGATGACTTGAATAATGACGATCCACGATATGTAAATTATTTGGAGGAAGTGATGTATTTGAATAGAGTTTCAAAGCAAGCAAGGATATTGGTATGAGAATCTTCTTTTAAATACATGCTTCAAAATATTTAAACCATTGACTAGTAAAAAGGATTTTAGCCTTCGTTCTCTTTTATTTTTTTCTTTATGACCAATGTAGGTTGTATGTGGATATGAGGATGAATTCTACTGTGGGTACGAGGATGTGGGCACCAGTGGAATGACCTGCTTAGTCTTGGGCAACATAGAGTATGGAAGCGGATGGCAGTCTCATGGAGTGGGTATGCGACATTTTGCCCCATTTTCATTTTGTTTATCATTCTTTGTTTACGCTGGTTCTAATAGTCAATTTTAATTATTTATCTTTTTGTCATTTATATCATTAACATTCCATGTTCCCAGGCAACGTAACATCTTCGGTTCTAATATGCCTTGTCGATTTTGGATTGTCATTGCGGGTTATTGCTTTAATTGTTATCTGGTTTGACATTTGATTGACAACAAAATTCCATGATTTTATAAATTATTTGTATGTTAATTTTTAAACATATTTAAGAAATTTGACTTCAATAGCCACACTTCAAATAATGGATTTCACACTACTAGGTTTAAGGTTTGGGTTATGTATTTGGTTAAAATTTCACAAGATTTATATCATATCTCAAGTGTCAGGTTTGGGTTATTTATTTGGTCAAAATTTCCCAAGATTTATATCATATCTCAGTGCCATTCAAATGTAACACATCACGACAAGGATGATCCCTATTAAACTCACCAACTCTGTTACTATGCTTCATGAATCATAATTCAAATGGACTCTGAATTTGGCTCTTTTCCTTGAATAAACAGTATGAAGAAAAATCCTCTCATTCAAACTCAACCCCAAGTCATACTCAAAATTTTGACATGAGAATAACATTGGCTCAGTAGCAAGTTTGACACCCAATTCCTTGCAAGTCAGACAAGACTGTCCATTTTTTTTTAAAATTGATCACATCCTTAAATTGTTAGCCCTTGGAATCCTTCATTAAAGAAAAGATCATTCTATGATCTTGATAATTGGTCTATCAAAACGTGGATGGGGTGAAATATGAGTTAAGGAGTAGAGAAAGAAATTTTCCTTGACATTTCCTAGAATATTTTGAACTTTTGAGGGCACATCACGTGACACTACCATCATGACACCGACATTTTTAGGTAAAGTTCCACTGCAATAGTCATCCATTGATTCACATTCGTCAACCCGTGACTGTAAAGATGATTCTTCCTGAACATTTTTCCTATATTATGATAATGATATATAGTCCTTATCATTATAAAGTATGGATTTTCTTTCTTCACCCATGCTCCACCTTCCCCCTCCCAATTGTATATAAGCATCAGTTTCTCTTACATGCTTCCCTTCGATTGCAAAGTTATACCCATACTTGAAATCCTTGTCTTGATCTTGGTTCTTATGCTTCTCCTCTTCTTCTAAGCTAAGCAATCAAAAAACATTACCTCCCTACCACCACAAATAGATAAACCATTTTTCCTACACTATCTTTCAAGCTCCACAAGAGGAATACTAAATAATTCTCGAGTTGTTTCTCTCTTTCCAATAACCATAGTAATATCTTGATTTGCACCAGATCCATCTATTATGTCTGTAATATTGTATTTATAACTATCAAGTTCCTTCAATGGTGGGGCATCTCCACATATTGAATGAAAGGGAGGGACACTTGAATTTCCAAACCGAAGAAAGGTAGCTCTCCATCCATTCACGTAATCATATGAAAGGAGAAACCAATCTGACCAAACCTGGAGAATTTTCATCACTCTCTCCTGCAAGGACACCATAATATAAATGTAAAAAAAATCACAAAAAGATCCACATAGTCATTACACTAATTATGATATATTTTTTTTTACAAGTAAAAATTACCAGCTACCTTGCTAATTGATGACCAATAAGGGGCTTGATATTAATACATGATCTATTTTCATCATTACTATCCTCAACATGTTCTATTATTTAGAGTGAGATTTCGTGAATTGGCAGGCGTGTTTTTCCACATTTCTGCTTTTATATCCCACACAATTGGAATCCTGCTACATTGGCCTCCTCTACTTCCCTAGGATACATGTGTTAAAGAGGGTACAAAACACTAATGATATGTTATTTTTCCATAAATTCTTCTCATTTTTTGGATGAATTCTATGGAAAATTTATTCATGCCAATTATGTGGTAGGAAATAATGTTCCATTATTCTTTTTAATCATCTCTTGTTTACGAGTTAGCATGCTTCTATTGTACTAGTTCATTATGACTATGTCGTGTAAAGATCATGTTGAGTGGGTTTTACATTTGATTTCCACTATAGTCAACAACTAAATATATTTTTTTTTTGTTAGGTTGAATGATGGGACAACACACTTTGATTTCCACTAATGCTCTTTTTTTCATATACTATCACAAGTGCACAAATACAAACTCACTTTTGTTTTTACCTAGATAAGCAAATGATGACAAATTTTTATTTTGTAGTGACAAGGATAACTATGTATTGGAGCTAGACCTTGAGCCCTTCAATTCATCCTTTCCTTACCTAACACGACCATCTCCTATTGGTAACAGAGTTCAACTTCTGAACTAACATTTGTCTTCAATACTATTTCATGATAAAGAACACAACCATTGTTGGATTTCCTTCTAGCACACAAATACCAAAGCCATGTCATTTTTCTTTCCTTGGTTAATTCATTATTATTCTATGCCAATAAATCTCTATCAAATAGCAGAGAAGGATGACCTGGTTGTTTTAGAGATATATAATATGAATGAATTAAAAATTCACAAGGTTATTTTGATTCTCATCTTCATCTTTCTATTTTAATTCTTTAGAGAAAAATATATATTCAAATACCAACTCAACTCAAACCAAACTAAAATAGAGAATCCTAGTTAATGAAGATGTTTCTCTCTCTGTACCTTATAATGACATTATTTTTTTGAATTATACTTGAAGTTCACTGATAATAACCTGGATTTATATATTTCTTTTAGCACCAAATTGAAATCATGGCAAAAATAGGAATATCCCATTAAATATGACCTAAAGATGATTCAAAGAATATCACCTTTAGTCTAAGCACGTGGCACAATAATTCCTGAGGTGTGAAGTTTTATTAGAGGCATTATTTGTTTATTTGTTTTGGTTAGAAAATGGTTTTCTCTTGCTTTTATGTGACTTTCAATTTATCATATCTAGCATGTTGAGAAATGGGAAGAATAATGTGTGACATTTATCTTTCAGAAATTGATGTTGAATGAAAGGATAAAGAGTTTAACCAAGCTACAATCCGCTTTGGTAAAGGTAGAGGGATGTCTTAAAAAATTACCTAAGAATACACCATATACATAGTTTGAACATAAGTAATATATGGTTTTTCGTTTGCAGATATGTTCTTTTCTCTATCCAAGATATCACAACAAGACAAATATTGAGATTGTATAAATTGTTATAGGACCTTATTGAGGTCAATTTTTCTGATGTTCTACTTGATTGATACATACTCATGGCAGGAAGGCTTTAAATACGAATTAATATGTTACCAAAACAAATTATATTCAAAGTTTATACATATAAAAGAAAAAAACAAATGTCAATTCCTTCATTTGATTGTTACTTGACTCCGGTGTGGGCAGGTTACATGAAATGTGATTGGAAAAAGGATGGGGAGACAATGCAGAGATCATGTCTTGGATATGATTCATTTGTTGTTGGAGCTCCTTCAAGAACTTCAGCCATCGACTTTGGAAATGTTTCTAGTAAGTATTCCTATGCTTTTTAATGTTGTTATTCTTTCACCTCATGATTGTTTTGGGCAAGCAAATGATTTAGGAATGCGTGATAAGATATCAATGGACATGTAAAAAATATATATATATATATATAATTGCAATGTCCATTCCATGATATCCTCTCTTTATTGTTTGATTATATTTTGAACGTTTATTTAGATTTTTCTTTGTATTTTAACTATGAAATTGAAATTACTTGGTATTATGGTTGTTTAAACAACAACCAAAGCTTGAAGATGAAATAAATATTACATGATATTGATTGAAATCCTTTTAACTATTTTGTATTGAAAGATTTTCATGATTATTAGAAAAGTTTACTTTCATGTTGTTATTTGAAAACATGTTGTTTATATACTTGACCAAGTTCATGCATTAGACAACAAATTTTTGTTGCAAATAAAATGACAAGGATTAGACATCACACCTCAAATTATTTGTTTTAACAAGTTATTTATAACTTGATCTTTTTAGCATGTAACTTAGTTGGCATGATTGTTCCTAAGCTTTCCCTGAAGGTTGAATATTAAGTTACTAAGATGTTCTTTTCTATGGTGACTTTAATTTGTTTATACAGGTCATCTAGCCACATAGTGGCCACTATCGCTCAACTGAAGAAAACATGTTCGAGTTTCTTGCTCTAATAGGAAAGAATGGCTTTAACATTGTTGATGTTGAGGTATATGTAAGATAAATCCTTTATATTCTACTTTCATTTGTATTCTAGTGTTCATCGTCTTTCATGTCTTACACTCTGTATTCTAGATTTTTTAATTTCAGAAAAAGAACTCAATATTGATGGTAAGCAGCAGGATTTGAAGAAAGAGGAGAACACTAACACTGGAGTGAAAAATGCAAAAAGAGAGAGAAGAGAACCGGTATAGTGGTACCCTTAAAGCCAATATCCCGCATAAGACACATACATAGAGATTGATGTTCAAGTCTTCATAGTTGGTGAATTCACCTACAATGACTTGACAACACAATGATAATGTTTTATAGTGATGAAACAAAATTTTATATGTAAATTGTAGTCCAGCCAATGTTAAGTTGGAAACTCATATTGTAATACTCGACATTTCATATAAAATAATTTCTGTGGTTGAAATTATTTATAGTTGCACTTGATATTGTTTAGTATTTTAACTAACATATGTAAGTTTGAATTTTCATATTAGATGAACCAATTCACATTGTATGATGTTTTTTTTTTAATTTAGTCACAAAATCATACTAGTTAATCTATGTTGATTAATAATGAACACATAAAATAAATCTAACATTACTAAATTAGTAGTTTATATTGATTAATGATGAACACAAATAAAATGAATATATGACTAAATTAGTTGTTTATAATGATTATTAATGAAAATAAATGAAATGAATATAAACTACTAAATTAGTCATTTATATAATGAATATGAAACTACAAAAAAAAATATAAATGACTACTGCAAATGATTAATTTTTCATTACAAATGACAACTAAATTTTGCATATATACAACTATTAGTAGCTAAACTATTGTATCTTATAACACGACAAAATTTAGTCTTATTTCTTTGGTCATTAATTGGTTTCAAATGACAACTAAAATTTGCATATATATGACTATTAGTAGCTAATTTACAATATCTTATAACATGACCAACATTTTGGTCATATTTCTTTAGTCATTAATTGGTTTTCTTAGATAATCATATAGTAATATATTTTGTTGTATATTTGGTCATTAATTGTCGTAATTAATGACTAAATCAATAACTAAATTAATAACCAAATTTATGACTAAATATACTACTAGATAATAAAATTGAGACAATCGATTAATGACCAAGCTAAAAACAACTAAAAGTTGGTCGTGTTATAAGATACTGTAAATTAGCTACTACTGGTCACCTACTGAAAAATAGTCATTTATATGCAAATTTTAGTTATTGTTTTAGTAACTAATTAGCCATTTTGTACTAGTGGGAGGAAGTATACATTGTGGCAAGTGCAGAGGGAAAAATATTGACTCGATATATTCTTTTCCCTTTAACAAACTCCCTCGCACATAATTTCTCCGTACACCCTTTCTCTTGCACTTCCCACACACTTGATCAAGTCCTACGGTGAGCATGAGGCCCTCCATCCTGCTGAGAGAAAAACTTCTTAAAAAGTTCACTTCTTCATTGATATCTAGACAAAAACCTGTTTGAATATTTCTCCACAATATGCTATGTTAGTGCTCTCACATCGTGTACAGGTACAGAAGGAGCACAATGAAAGCTACTTCCACACCACCACATTAACTATTTTAAAAATCAATGTTGTTTGGTTGAATTTGATAGTTAGTTGAATTTATATTGTAATCCACATTCATATATTCATTGAAAAAGAAAAGAAAATGGAAAGTCAAAGAAAACTGCTTTCTTCGGTGAGTGGAGTATGCACGATAAACTATATTATATTATAGTTATATGTGTATATAAATATAGATATAGATAAAGAGATAATAATAGAAATTCATTTGATTTCAAGTTGTTGAGTCTCAATTTTCTATATCAATTTTGCAGCACTTGCAAGTGTTGTCACCTGGATTGAACCTCAAGCTGAAGGAAGGCAATGCCAAGGTAACCCCAAACCATGCTTAGCCAAGTAGCTAGCCCTACTAGGGCGGGAGAGGGCTCTCTCCTTATGGATCTCAGTCAAGGTGACTGGATCAGGTAAAGGATTTTAGGCTAGGTATAGTAGCTCGAGAGTTTTGATTGGATTTTGTAGAGGTTTTGCTGGATCAGGAGGAGTTGGGTAGTTTAAGTCTCGGAAATTAGGTCAGAAATGCAAGGTGTTCTATGGGGCAAGGTAGGCATAGGCTTTAGGACTTTAGGGCTTGATGAGGTGAGATTTTTAAGACTGGTGAGAAGCTAAGAAGGGCATGTGACAATCATGGATCCTTCTTAAACAATAGAAAACATATAAATGTGAATATTTACCCAAAGCAAAGCAGTGTTGTGATGGATTCTGCCTACCAACTTGAAAACATTCACTAAGAAGCAATGGAATGATTAATGAAACATAAAAAACATTCTAACATATGATTACAAAAGAAGAAACTGTACTAAAACTCCATACCACATGGATCCCATAAAAATAGTTGCAATTCTTATTAGTCTCCTACCAACTGCTTACATAAATGTACAATCAAGGTCTGAGCATCCAACTGAGTCCAACCCTCAACAAAGAGAGAGAATAAGAAGATATATACAAGTATTCAACCTCCTTCCATCCTCAGGGGTCGAATCCCTAAGATGAGGAGCTAATCTAACTGATACTAAACAAGAAACAAGAATATAGGCATCATTAACAACTTGCCTCTAAAAGTGAAAAATTGATTCATTTGAGCTCAAAATAACTCCTAAAGCAATGAATCTACCCTCTGTCACTATTTTTCTATCATAATTACATGCCATGTCATCATTTACAATGGTAAATCATCCACCATGAGAGAGAATCCATGATTACAGTAAAAAACTAGAAGAATAGCAACCCTGAGCAAAATTGTCAAAAGCGCAGTGCCACTTTCAAGCCCCTTTTGGAGGCCTTCCCAAAATCCAAATTGAGCCCATGATAGCTCATTGGAAAGGTCTTCAAGTCTACTTTCTAAAAAAAACCTAGAATTTCTACATTTGGAGCTCATTTGGCACTTCAAAACTTGATTCTCCCAAGACTACTTCTCTGTGTCCAAAAGGTGGCAAAAAGGTCATTTTTAGGGTTTTTTTTGACATTTTGGTGGATCAGTTCTGCCCCAAAAACTTTGAAACTTGCTAGGGTGCATGTCCTCATTTCTATGAATCCAAAAATTCAAACCATTTCTTCAATTGGTGCCCCTAGGAAAAGCGCAACGCCAGTGGCGCTGCGCTTATAGGCAGTTTTCATGTGTATTAAATTTCACAATTTTCTCCAAATTTTCCCAAATTTGGTGAGAAGACCAACATCATGTCCTCCGATGAGCCAATGAAGCTTCAGCCAGCATCCTAAGTCTATCCTCCTCCCTTGTGTGGTTTTCTCTGTTGCCTTGCTGAGGTTTCACTGCTTGTGTTTTCCTCCTCCTCATAGTCTTGATTTTCTTGGTCCATGTTTGCAAGGCTAAGGTGTATGAAGGGAATAAGTGAAAGTGTTTTTTAGGAATGAGGGGATGGGAGATGAGCTTGTGACTAGGAAATGAATGGAGGGGTAGGAAATGAGAGGGAGGGCTTGTTTACTTGAGAATTTGATCTTGGGGAAGAGAGACAAAGGGAATGGGAATGATATGGAATAGGGGTAAAGGGAAAAAGGGATAAGGTGATAGGGAAATAGGGATAGGGGAATTTAGAACTATAGGGCTAGGTGCTAGGATGAATAGTGAGGATTTAGGGTTTAAGCATCATTACGAAGATTTTAGGTTTTGATATTAAACATGGAAAATTATTCTTATAATTTAGATTTGCAAATCAAAACCAAGGCGAGGGATGTCCACTTACCTGTAATGATGTAACGAGAGAGAAATTTAGAGTTTCCTTGAGGGTTTAAGGGTTTTTAAGCTCTCCTGCCAAAAGAAAATCTCCACCTCAAGTCCACTTTTGACTGCCTTCCTAACATCCAAATTGGGCGTGGGATAACTCGTTGGAAAGCTTGTCGAGTCTAATTTCCACAAAATCTTGAATTTTTTAATTTGGAGCTTATTTTCCCTGTCAAAAGCCCAATCTCCAAAGACTGGTCAAAATGTGCAGAATGAGGCTGCCAAAATGCAAAGTGATGTTGTTGTCAATTTTTGAAGGTCTTCCTCAACTCCAAATTGAGCCCATGATAGCTCATTGGAAATTCTCTGTGTCTAGTTATCACTTGATGCATCAAGAAAGTCCTTTAGACACTCCATATAGGAGAAATATTGATTTTCCCAAGGTCACTCCAGCAGTGCAGCAACTCTCTTGTAGCAACTGTATTTTTGACATTTCTCTAAAACCATGACACATGTGTAAAACATGAAGGAGGTTTTTCCTACTTGGCATATTTTGGACAAAAACTCTCTCACATTTTCCAAATTCTTCCTTGTTCTGTATAAAGCATAGTTTGAAGAAAAATAGGCCCTATTTGTGGCAAATGATTTGTCCCTTGGAATGAATTATTGAAAAATGATGGAGACATGATGTGTATGAGTTGGAATGGCCTCATACTCGCTGAAATGACCTCCCTTATGCCTCATATACTCAGATGTCTTTGATTTCATAGCCAACCCTAGCTCAGTGGGTGAGGAAATTAGGGTTTAGTGCTTGTGGAAAATGATGATTTGGACACCCTTGGGAAAAAACAACTCCCTTTGGCGTGCACTTAACCCTTTGAAACTTTACCCTTTCACTTGACTATTTCCTTTGAAAAATTGATCTTTTGATGGTCTGGCATCTTTGGAACACTGAATTAATAGCTTGGGATGGTGAAATTATTTTATTTGAAAGATAGAAAATTACATAATGAAATAAAAATTTCTCTTTACAAAGCATCTTCACATGGTGAAGGGATGTTATTTGATCACCCTTTACTTGTTGGTCTTATGCAATGGAATGGAACCTTGGCAACCCTAATGACCTACTAAAACCTTGAAAAACCTTAAAGACCTAATGAGACCTTGAAGGACTGAATTTCAAGATGACATAATGACCTCATGACTAATACAAATGGCATGATAAAAATAACTTTATGGATGATGTACAGTCAACAAGATATGAAACTATGCCAGTAAGTAATCACATTTAGGGAAGAGTGATGTTTTTGGACTAGGACTACCATCAGTGACTAATTTTTTGCATGACCTAGTTGTAGGTTTTAACCCCGTACAGAAATTACCTGCATACGAATTCTAAATCACAGGAAAAATAAAAATGCGAGAGCATAACACATAAAACACATATACACAGAGATTTCCCACTGGATCTCAAAACC
>APFE031314496.1:2930-13062 GCA_000404065.3 Pinus taeda
AAAGACTTCTAACTTGAATTTATCCAACTAATTAATCCATAATGAATTAATTAATTATTTCCAAGCAGTTGGTGAGACTAAATTCGATTTTAATTCACAATTTTAATTCAAGGACAAACTAAAATTGGAATTTTTGGGTTCTATTTTTATCATTTCTTGTTGCTATTTTCAACACTTCCTCTCAACAAGAAAGAAATTCAACTCTATCACGATTGTGAACCTTTGGAATGTTATGCATGTAACACTTCTCTATATTGTTGTTGCTCTAGCAACTCTAGAAACAAAAAAGCCACCCAACCTGAATCAGTATGACGCATCTGTCATCAAAGTCTCTAATTGCTATTGCCTCTGTCAACTGAAAACTTTGCGCTTCTGAGAACTCTACCTTTTTGAACTATTGTCAATCCTTCTCTGCACTTTTCAGTATCTAACTATTCTAGTCTTTGTCACTTTGATATTTGACTGTATCAATCCTACTGATTCCTCCCGCTACTATGTACTTTGGGCTCTCGTAGCAAGGTACGATCCATGATATAAAACTTCTCAATGGACGCTACCCAATTTTAGTCTTCATGAGACTATCACTTCACATCACCCCACCTCACACCTGGAGGTATGGCTGCATGCGATCCCTCTGCCCACTTCTCCAATTGTGGCTCCTCCACAATTGTCTGAGACTTCTTCTGGGACTGCATGTTGAGATGTAATTTATTCTCCCTCTCAACCACCAAGTCTCTAACATTTGCCTTGCTCCTCAAGGCTTTGCATGCATCTTGAACCTCAAGAGCATACATGTTCTTAACTCGTGAACCGATTTGCTTCACCTGTCTCGTGGTGATGTGTTTAAGGAAAACCTTTACCTTATTGAAGACAACATTGTAGCCTTTGTCTTCCAACATCGCAACCGATACCAAGTTCTTCTTCAGTCCAGGCACATACTTCACATCTGCCAAGGTGATAGGAGCTCCATGCTCCCTCTGAAAAGCAACCATGCCCACTCCTGAAACACTAAACCTTTCGTCGTCACCCATCTCTATGTGAATCTTAAGGTCTTTCTCCTCTAAGGTACTGAATGAACTTTTATTGTTGGTCATGTGGAATGAGGTTTCACTGTCAAGATACCAACCACAACCTATCATCGATGACACCATGCATGCGATGACGGTGAAGTCCATTTCGAACTGAGGGGCTAATGCATCACCTTCCGATCCTTCCGAGGATCCCTTCTTGGACTTCTTCGATGGGCAATTAGTCGCATAATGTCCCATCTCGTGACAATTACAACATCTCACTTTAGACTTGTCACCCTTCTTCCCTCCATGAGAAGAATTCAATTTGGAATGGGAATCGTTCCCCTTCCCTTTCCTTGCCTTACTCGTTAAGGCAAGATTTTCTTCATCATCATCCTTGGCTGAAGAACCATCTCATGTGCTCCTCCTGCATGAGATGCGACCACAGTCGTTCGCAATCCGATAGTTTCTCCCTTCCATTCACAGAGTTTTGGTAGCTATTCCAGGTTTTGGATGGCTAAGGAGAGTGAGGCTCACCATATCATCATCGGCAGTAGTTATTCCCACATTACCAAGCTTATCTCTGCAAGTGGTGAGCTTGTTCAGATATGTGGAAATAGTATCGTCGTTCTCCATCTTAATTCTTCGAAGCTTATCCTTGAGCGCCAATTTCCTTTAGTCACTATTGTTCTGGTAGAGGTCTTTCAATGTCTTCCACATTGAATATGGAGTATCCTTCCCATAGAGGCTCGAGACAATATGGTCTCGAACTCCCTCAAGGATGATCCCTCTCGCCCTCACCACACACTTCTTTCACTCAACCAACTCTTGCGCATTAGTTGGACCTAGCTTTGGGATTTCTTGATCAATGAAATCCTTTAAGCCATTGTCTTCTAATACAACCTCCATGCGATCTTTCCATGCTATGTAATTCAAGCTACCTTCCAAGGCATGCTCGAGTCTCAAGTCATAGAATGTCATTGACAAACCTTGAAGTATGATAAGAATTAGATTTGCACCTACAACCCCGAACTTCAAACTTCGAATTCTCTTCTCCGTATACTATTTACAGCTCTGAGAAACTTGGCTCTGATACCATGTACAAATTTCTCTATAGATCAGCTACCTCTGATACCCTTTAGAAATTCTACAAATCTCACTCTAAGATTATGTAGAAAATCTGACTATAGATTAACCCGATAATGCAATATACCAAAGCAAAATACTATAATCTACTTTTACTATCAAACTTGTGAAAGCTTAAAGATTGCGCTGAATCAGAGTTGAACACATATAACCAGAATAAGAATCAATGCACACGAAATGCAGAAGAATACTCAGGGGAAAGCCTCAGCTAAAAACCCCACTATTTGTATTTTCATACAAGGTGGAAATATCTCAGAATTACACAAAGCTTTAGCTCTCACAACTAACCAGCTCTCAGTGCAATCCTCCTAGATGCTCACAGGAAATCAAAGCTTTTCGCAAGCCTTATTCTCTACCCTCCAAGCTCCTATTCCTTGCACTGTTTCTCAAGGGTGATCCTCCTGTTATTAAGTGGAAGACTCTCAACCAAGTGGAACACTGATCTCACACCCTCTTAGAACTGCGCAATCCTGAAAGAACCTTACTCCTTCGGCATGCATGAGTTTTCTTTATAGGAAACCACATGCAACTGATAGTACACTATCATTGTCTTTAATCTCAATTGGGTCTTTCTTAGAATAGACATGCATGAGTTTCTGATGAGGGAATCTTCAGTTATCTGGAGTACACTAGTTGAGTGTACGCATGCATCAACTGATTGTTAACTCTCAATTAGTTCCTTAAACAATTTGGAACCAATTTAACAGGACTTAACTCAGTAAACTGAGTTAACTAATTACAACTCAAATATAACTCAATCTTATCTCGTTAATTAAAGGTTAATTTCCTTAATTTAAGGGATAACTCTTGCATGACTTCAAAAAGACTTCTAACTTGAATTTATCCAACTAATTAATCTATAATGAATTAATTAATTATTTCCAAGCAGCTGGTGAGACTAAATTTGATTTTAATTCACAATTTTAATTCAAGAACAAAGTAAAAATGGGATTTTTGGATTCTACTTTTATTATTTCTTATTGCTATTTTCAACATTTACAAAATTCTTTGTTCTTGCAACAAACTATAAAATGGTAAATTATTTAAAAACAAAAACAAATCTTACATAATTACTTATCTAAATCAATTATTGCTAAATACTTTTACAAAATTAATCATCTTATTTTTTTAATCAAACTAAAATCAACAATTACTCTTTCATAAATAAATAACTAGCATTTGCACCTTATGTTGCAAAGGAAACGCCGTAAGGCATAGAGTGGGGAATAATAGCGACATGTGAATGGACATTGTTGAAAGCGTGGATGATAATGAGTGACAACGAGTTACAATTGCAATAGTTAGTTATGTGTATTTTGAAAATGGATATTTTGTAAATAATAATAGTTTGTGGAAGAAGAACAACATGTGAATGGATATTGTTGAAAGAAAGGGTGGATGATAATGAGTTACAGTTGAAAGTATTAGTTATGTGTATTTTGAATATGGATATTTTGTAAATAATAGTAGTGTGTGGAAGAATAGATACATGTGAATGGACATTGTTGAAAGCTAGGGTGGATGATAATGAGTTATACTTGAAACTATTAGTTATGTGTATTCTGAATATGGCTATTTTGTAAATAATTGTAATGACATGTAGAGGTTATCCATTATCCATGTAGTTGTTTTTGTTTATGTCAACATGTTTTCGTACATTATGTTAAAGGTTTTTTTTTGTTTTTTTGTTTTGTTTTTTTGTTTTTTTCCAAGATGTAATTTTTCCATATGCTATCTATATATGGCGTTATTAAAAAATATTAGTAGGTTGTAATGGAAGAGGTGAAAAAAACGATACGACATTGTGAACAACATCATGGTTGTCGTTCCATATTTGAAAATGCATGAAAAATTGTTGGAGGCATTGAAGCTTGGAGTAAAACACTTATCCTTCACACACCTACTTTGAAGCATACCTCAAGTAAGTCTTCTAGTTTTTAAGGCATCATGCTTTTAATGAGTTTATCCTTCTAAAGGTTGCCTACTCCTAGACATCATAGGTTTCTTAATCAATTATACGCAGGAAATCTGTTATAATGAGCTGAGTTGTTCATAAAAAGTGTTCAGATCCATATTTTGGTTGTGTTGCTTTTCTAAGCCCTGCCAACTTACTAGTTGATGATAGTTGCAGCTCCAACACCCAATAAGTATGAAAATCACCTGATAAGTATGAAAATCAGAATTAGTCCACGAAACCAAATTGAAGTTTGTCTATTCTTCCAAGTTGATTGAAAAACTACCACTAGTGGCGCCATCCTCAAAAAGTTTTGGGTTATGTTATATAAATAGCCCTTGACAAAACATATGTAAATTTCTAGTTGAAAATTTCCATACCTCATGAAATTCATCAATACTGGACATTTTCACTAGCACACTAAATCCCAGGTCTTTTCAATATTTTGTTGACATCCTCATACTTCTGAGTGTCTAAGCAATATGGTTTTATTTATCGGATACATTTGGATTTTTTGAAGAAGGTGGGCAATCAATTTCTTCCAGTATATATAATTCATCATTTTTTCATCATTTTACATTTTTTGTTGATGGGCTTTCAATACGTCTCAGTAATTTTTTATTTATGATATTTCCATAAGTAGACCTGTAGTTCAAATGCAATTTTGCCAAAATTTAAATTTAAGTATGACATTGCTGGTGTTATATGTTAATTTCTCATTATCTCCTGACACTTGCAAGGTTGCATTTTTTAGTATTATCTCCAGTGACTTGCAAAGGCATTTGTTTGTGGAGTGATGACTTTCAAGGTTGCATTTTTATTATTATCTCCAGGCACTTGCAAAGGCATTTGTTTGTGGAGTGATGAGTGAGTGATTTTTTAGCAGACTAAGAATTCAACAATGACACTCATATTTCTCTTTCCTTGCATTTTTCTCATTTCGTGGAGGCACTTGTGAAGTGATGAGTGATTTTTTTGACCATAGAAAAAAATCCAACAACACCTCTACAATTCCTCTACATATGAAAGAGGCTGCTTAGGTTTTTGTGGAGGCTACCTTGAAACCATAAAAAAATAAGTGTTCAGTAATACAAATGCAAGAGGTCGCTTAGGTTTTTGTGGAGGCTTCCCCGAAACCACAGAAAAATAAGTGTTCAATAAAATACAGGTGTGTTCGGTAAAATACAGGTCACATGATAGTAAGATAATGATCACTGTTGAAGTAGATATCATCATTTCATATGATAGTAATTAGCTTAACGTTCAGTGTAGGCCTACCTGCTGAATAAGGTGTCTCTGTCACTTTAGGCTATTATTTAATTTTGGGAGGCACTATAGTACAAAGGTACATAGGCTTATGCCAAAGCTATAGAAAGCCATTAAATTCCGTCCCAACGGCATTTTGCTACTGGATAAAACATTTTTTTCTTTTTTCTTGTTTTTTTCTTTTAATGACTCAATCGTTAAGACTTCCCATAGTTTCGAGTGTTACCAAATGACTAGCAGACGTCTCTACATCACAACCCTACCACTTCAGTATATGCAGCAACAACTACTTCTCGTCATATTGTCTCTAAGAGAGGTTTATTTGCACCATCATTCATCGAAGCAAGTTCAAAAATCATAAACTTTGTTTCAAAACACAAACTCATTGGCACCAGAGTGAGGGCAGGTTATTAATGTGCAGTATACTCTCGATCCAGGTATCCTGCCGTTCCTTTCATAACAGTGGTAACATGAGTAGCCTACTTATCGATAGTCATCCTTGAAATACCAAAACCGACCAGTTTTTCGTTCATATTATTGTCTAGAAGTATGTTGGCGCTCTTGACGTCCCTGTGAATTATCTTTGGCGTGCAACCCACGTGCAAATATTCAAGTCCTTCAAATAAAACAAAGGTTAGATTTGAAGAAATTGTTGTACATAGAAGTAATGTAGAGAAAGAGTTACCCTGAGGAGCATCTAATACTATTTTGAGTCTGGTTTTCCAACTTAGTTCGGAGTAATGTAGAGAAAGCATTATCCTGAGCAACATATAAGACTATTTTGAGCCTGTTTTCCAACTTAGTTTGGATTCTTCTGCTCTACGACATAGAAGAGTATGTTACCTATTCTATCGATTGAAACAAATACTATTTTGAGGCTGGTTTTCCAACTTAGTTTGAGTATGTTACCTATTCTGTTGATTGAAACAAATACTATTTTGAGCCTAGTTTTCCAACTTAGTTTGGATTCTTCTGCTCTACGACCTTGAAGAGAAAGTAAAAAGCCTTTTAAGTTGAAATTAACAAAGTATAAGATAAATAGAGTATAAAATAAACGGGACTGCTGCTGGGGTTTCAGAAATTCCCTTTCCCAACTGCTTCAACGAACAACTTCGTCTCTCCTCTTGCCATCTCTGCAAGTCCCATGAGAAACTGGGTTGCCGCTCGTCTGTCACATAGACTATGGTTGAAACTCACACCCACAACAAAACCCCCGCAATCGAAGCGAGTTACCTATTTTTGTCAAAACAGAAAACACACAAACGTAACAATCAAGATCAGCTCAGGTTGGAGTTGAGCGAATCCATTAAAATTGAGGAATAATGGCAAAATAAGAGGAAAAAATTCCCCTGAAAAATGAGAGGGGGTAGGTCCTCGACTTGTGCAGTGAGCGGAAACTGAAAAAACAGTTACTCAAATGAAGGTTTCAGCTCATCCAACTCGCCCAACAGTGAAATAATAGTACACTAATACTCGTGACAATGCATCCTGACAACTTTCACAGGATTTGTGGTACCATAAATATTATTACAGTCATTGTTATACACAAGCAATGTATCGAATTTACGCCTAACGATAAGATGGTCATCTAGATTGGGGAGATAGAGTGTGGTTCTAAGACAAGGTCGGGAAGGCGGCACCATGACAGACCCCAAAACATTTATAGTCAGCTGAACTTGGGAGCAATATTCTTTCATATCAAGCTTCTCTATGGACAGAACTCGCTTCTGTCTCGTTCATTAACCGTTTTTTTTGTTATTCATTAACTTATTTCAGTTTTGGATCTGTTGGATACCTAATCCTCAATGGGTTAGTGTGGAAGCCGAATGGACAAAAGGAGTCCAAGAGACCTTGGGATGTGAATCCCAACGGTCACAACAATGTACTATAAATGTATATCTCCTGTTAATAAAAAATGTACTCACATGATTTATTTTTCCTATTTTATGTTTCCCATGTGTGTTTAACATGGTATCAGAGCGGGCGATTGCTAGTCCTGCTCCAATTTGAGCCACTTGTTTTTTGGTCTCTATATATATGTCAGTTCTGCGTTACCTGACCTCTAACTCTGCCTTTATTCCCCTCAGACCTGAAATAACCTACCTCTGCCAGCACTGCACATTTGTCCATACTGTCATTCCCTGTTTTAGTGCTGAGGCCTGACATGGTTTTGGCACTGAGGCCACTGCAGAGATACGCAAGTTGAATGCTGGATTTCCACGGGGTCCGAAAAGAGATAACGAACCGCCCCACAATAACCGTCGTCGTCGCGTTAAAAGTCCACGTGGTCCTCCCAATAAGCCTCATGAAAACGATCGTAATAACAATGTTCCTTCTGATGAAAACGATCGTAATTACGATGCTAAGCACCACCACCCCCGCACCCAACTACTTCCACCTCGAGGTTGCACGACAGTTTGCGTTAAACCTACTGGTTTAGCGAAGATATATGAGCTGAACGGGCAAATATCTGAACAGTTTCCTCCTGCTACGATAAAGGATAAAGACCGCAAGAAATATCGGCGAGAAGAAGAGCTAGAGATTCCAGGCAAGCCGATGTGTATCATAGTAAACCATTTTCTAGTGATTTTTGAAGAGAAGTTGACGCTTATCTTTCAGTACAAAGTGAAATTGCAGCCTTCCTGCCGTTCCAAAGCTTTGATCAGAAGGCTCAAGTATGTGATACAACAAAATTATTTTAAAGGAGAGCTTATCAGCTATGATGACGGTAAGAATATATTCATTGCAAAGAGTACGTTGCAGAAGAAGAAAGAATACTTGGAGAGGGAGGAGATCCAATTCGACATCGTTCCATGGGAGGGCGCAATGACTTATAGGTTGAATCTCAAAAGAGTTAATGTGCTCCATGATAGTGATTTCAGACCTTTGGGCCACAGATTCAGTTGGAAAAGAAATTGAACTCTGAATTATGTATCATTTTTGCCCATATGTTAGTTGCTTATAGCGGTCCAACGTAGATGGTGAAGTTAACACATGAATTGTGCATTATGTAAGTGAGTTGAACTCATTCTTCACTAGCATGCTGGTTCTACCTTCAGGAGTGCTCGAACTGTTTGTACTTCAACTGCAGATTGTGGAAGACATTCATTTTTTTCTTGCAAAGGAGTGTTGTTTATGCATGGAAGAAATCAACCAGAGATGTGGCTCCATCAGAGGTATATATTCGTAATTTGCTCAACAACAAATAATACCACTCTTATGGATATTCTCGGCTATATATTTATATAGAGGTCAGTTCGTTCTGTGCATCCATAGTTTTCTCTGTTTGAGAAATCCACCCACAAGGCTCTCTTTTTCTCAAGAAATCCACCCATTCATGCAAAGAACTATAGAATCTGTTTTGTGTTAAAGTTCTGCGGAGAGACTCTTCCAGAAATTGTGTGGCTATGGGGTCGACGTATGCCAGTGTCATCTACAGCAACCAAGGGCAAAGTTTTGTGTGAACTTGTCTATGAATTGATGTAATCTATTAATTTGATGCAAGGAGTGTTGTTCACTGTTTGCATTAGACAGAGATTAGATTTAGAGATTTGATATGACAGTATTGACACATTATTCTTTGTAAATGCCTATGATAAAGCAACTATTGAGTTGGTACTGTTGACATTGTTGATCTATAGACATGTATTGATGAAGAGAAGTATGAGTTCACATTCTAGGGTTTCAGGGACAAGTCTTGCATTACCAAAGTATTATTGACTGAATATGCTGATGGATAGAGTCTGATGATGATGTTGAATTGACGGGCTAAGTGTTATGTCAGAGAGCTTGACAAGCCTTGATACAATGCTATATCTTTACCACTGTTGGTTTGATCATTGCTATGGCAATGTTGCAATGGACAGAACATGGTTGAGATTGCTCTACTAAGACTATCGACAAATTTCATTTGCAAAGAAAGTCAAAGATTGACTCTTTTTTCACAGTGTGAGTAGTTTGAATAATTTGAGAAGTACATCAAAGCAGCGAGTCATTTGCTACATTGAAATTGGTACTGTGTTGTCTGCTACAGTGACTTTGTGATATTGGCATCCTGCGACTCATCTAATAGTTGAAATTATTTATAGACCAATTTGTAGCTGAAGATAACATCAGTTCTTTGATTATATTGGTCTGAAATGGATAGAATAGATGATGTATTGAAACTACTGAATAATTAATACTTTCCACTATTGATGAGATGGTTAAGATCAACAAAACCTCTCTTTCCAATATTAAAATTTGTCTCCAAAATGCACATGAGAATATTGAGTTTTTGCAGCTTGAGACAAAGCTGCAACAAGAAGAACTACAACAATGGAGTCATCATTCTGAACCTGTTTCTGTTCAGAAGATTGAAACAGACTCCCATAAACAACGAGACAATAATGTTACAGTGCATTTAGATAAAGCAACAGTTGTACACGCAGATACAGAAACTCAGTCTGCACTTCCCAAGCCCATCATCAGACCTTGGGAACAACTTGTCCACAATAAGCACAGAACTGGTCTTGGATATGACAAGGACTTGTCCTTTCATATTCCAGACTACGCCAAGCCCATCCATTTTTAGAGTGCTGGATTTATTCATGACAGTTCAACTGCTCCTCATGACAGTTCACCTCCAGCTGTTCCAGATTCTACTCCCTTTCCACCGCAACAACAACAACAACAGATTGTGAAATGGCAACACTGTGACCGAGTTGGCCATTTAAAAGATCACTGTTTTGATCTTCATCCATGTAAGCAATGTCAT
>APFE031314499.1:0-36059 GCA_000404065.3 Pinus taeda
TGGAGACCCAAATGAAGTAGAATAATTGCATCTTGGGGCAAAGGAGGGTCCTTAGAAGGTGTCCTCAACAAGCTACTAATTTCATAGTTTGTTGTCCCTAATCAAGTGTGGCTTGAGGTATTGGGTTGTTTGTGTAACCGAGCCCACCACCCTATGACATGAGCAACATTAAAGTATGGGGGTGGTGTGGCCACCCCCGTGCATGCAGAAGCATGCAAATTTATATTTATGTGTCTTCTTGAATGTTCAGTGGTGGTAACCAGAGGAGAGAGCGACAATATTAGTTGCGTCACTACCTTGTTGAGAGTTGGAATGTCACCATAGTTAAAAGGTTTTGGTTTATATTTTGGAAAATTGGCGACCTGAAAAGAGGCACGTGTTTAAGTTGGTTTCGAAAGTCTGGAAGCCTGCTATTCTTGAGTGAGCGTTAAGTGAATTAGACCTATAGAGTGCATTCCCATCACACTAGTGACACACCAACTTACATCGTGGACTAGAGAGGTTTACCACAGCTGTGAAATTCATACAACTTTTCCCACCGTTCTTCATCTGGAATTTCTATCTTAGTTACCCTACAGTTGATTTCATATACCTTAGTATACCGGGAAAAAGTGGGTTTTACAATGAAAAATTGTTTTATCTCATGTTGAATAAAACATATGTTGTTGATGGCTTTGTAAAACGCCCTGCATGTCATGGAACCTTTGATGTTGGTGGACTTGGTTTTGTTCTTGGATATTTCCTAAAGCTTCTTGAAGTATTCTTCCTTGGTCATTAATTTATCATTGATCACAAATAGTGAAGGCAGACCCTTCTTGTTCAATGCATCAATCCTTGTGAAAAATCCATTTACTGCTACGTCAAGAGTGTGACACTTCTCTGTCAACTGCACTACTAAGTTATTTTTGGTCAGAACTTTCTTCACCTCCAGAATAGTTTCAGTCATGTAATCCACTCCTAGATCATCCAATTCATAGTTATTTTTAGAATTAAGAAACTTTATAATGTTGTCGGTTGTAGTAAGCATCTCTCCTAGTTGAGCATTTATATTGGCAATTGTCTGCTTTGCCTTTTCCATCAACTCCTTCTGCTAAAAAATAATCTAGATACATGACCAGATTTCATCCATCTCCTCAATGAAGTTGTTCCATATAATTTCCTTGACATCACCCAGAGTGTGGCCAATGGAAGACTCATCTGTTGAATTTTTCCATACTTCTATATGATTTTGAGCTCTCTGAAGCTCTGCTACATGAAAAATATCATATTTAATTTGATGAACCTCAAGAAGTTTCACTTGGTCATGTAGTTTCTTAATTTCTTCATTTTGTAGAGACATATTTTGGACTGCATTGGCCAGTTGATCTGTGGCATCTCCTGCACTTGTTGAAGCTGGTATGGTTGTAGGAATGACTGTGATAAGAAGTGATTCTAAAGGGGCAGTATTTTTAGCAACTTTCTCCTTTTCCTTGATCAATTTCTCCATCTTCGTCTCCATTTTCTTAAGTTGTGCAGTCTGCTCCATGACGAGTTTCATCATATCTGCATTTGGATTCTTTGTCTCTGCAATATCCTTATCTAGAGGATCTTTAGTAGCTGGCAGTTTTAACTGCTTCCTCAATGCTACTATGTCCAAATTCTTCTTTTTGACCAACTCCTATGAAGCATTGATGTTTGCAGGATGATAACCCGATTTGATTACCAAATCCTCCAAGGTTTTAATCTTGGTGTCTTTGGCAAGAGTATAAAATTTCTCCATCTTTAGCTGTGACTGGACATTTTCTAGTGTGACCTGTAATTTGGACAAAGTCATGGCTATGTTAGTGACAGTAGTGAAAATCATTTCCCCAAGTCTTCCTATGCATCTCCATTTGGTCAATGGGATGTATATCCTTGACATCAAACTCAAAAGATGTCTTTTTGTAGTCTGATGCTCCCTTGGGTTGAGGAAATCGTGCCTGAAGGAATGCCATCTACATTTTCCCCTTCTGTAAGTCAAAGGCTGACACCAGCCTACTTTGGGCACTGGAAGTCTACATCCAGAACTAGTTGTAAGTGTTAATCTTTAAGGCTTCATTTCTAACTTTTATTTCCTTGAAGATATCCATTATTCTCTTCTCTACCTCGCCTGAAGTAGATGTACTTGTCTGCATTATTTTCTGCTACCCTTGTCAAGTTGAAGAGGTAGTAGGAGACTGTGTAGACTGATCACCCACTAATGAAGAAACAAGTGGCTCGTTACTGGTGATAATGGTCTGCTGCTCTGAATCTTTGGTAAGGCTTAGTCTGGAACTAAGCTTAGCCTTCTTTCTGTACATAATTTTAAACCCCACACTAAAAATATCAGTCCCTAAAGGGGACTCTTCCTCTCTTCTCCTCTTGGTTGTCTTCTCCTGCATGCTTGGAGTCTGCACTACTGATGATGAGACCTGTTGTTCTTCTGCTTCTTGTAAAGTGCTCTCAACCCACTCTAGCTGATTTTTGTATTTTTGTATTTTTGGCTTGGGTGTGTGAAAGTAAGGAGTAGACTTGGTTTCTATCCTTAGTTTAGAAATTATCCCTAATGGATCATAAGACCAGGTAAAACTGAGATTGAATTGCATTTCCTTCAAAACCTTAGCTGCCTCTTCCCCTACTACTCTGTTGTTGTAAATGAAAGGGCCAGCTTGTGCTTTTATCTTAATGTCAGACTTTTTCTTGGCAGCAATGAAGTGGATTTCATCCATATTGATCATCTACCTAATGTATTCTAAGGCAAAAATCCTCATTGGGATGAATTTTGGCCGCTTGTGAGGTGGGAGATCACATCCAAATATCCTTATTTCTAAATAATTTTCATACAAGTACCAATCCTCTGTCTTCTGATACATTCAAAACTTCAAAATCGGGCTTTTTCGGCCCTTTTCGGTGCAAAATTGGCCGAGGAATCAAAATATTCCCTAAATATTCTCCAATATGGCCTATTTCCTGTAGCGATGCGTGATTAGCGCTAATCGCACATCGAAAACCGCCTCAGAAATTCGATCCGGGGCTCCGAAGCTTGATTTTTGCGCTTGTGCGTTTCCCTTTTCAGCTGCTGACGTCAGCGGTACGGCAGATGACGTCAGCAGTAGGACCCCCCTGTACGGATGTGACGTCAGCAGGGTGATGTGGTAGTATGGCAGGGTGATGACGTGGCGGGACACGGTGGCAAGGTGACGTGAGCCAGGCGCAGGTAGGAAGGGGTGAGGTGGAGGCGACGTGGCGAGGTGACGCGACGCTCCTTTTACGCGAGGGGAGGGTGGTTTTGGTATGCATCGGACCGCCTTTGGTACGGAGGTGGTTTTTGTCAGGGGCGGCCCGATGCAATGGGATGCCGCCAGCTGTTACGGTGTACGTCGGTAAAATCGTCGGACATCGGGTGCTAACGAACACTCACAAGAGGGCGCCCGATATGCATAAGAGCTGTCAGATCTGGGAGGGCTGATCCGACAGTGGTCGGGAGGAGAAGATGCACAGGGTTTAGTTAAGGTGCGCACACGATAAACTTTAATATTTGCGGCGGCGGGTGGGTTTCAAACTTTAGAAAATGGTGTAATGTGTTTGGCACGTTGGTTATTTATTAATCAACTATTAATAAATTCCAAAAATGAAATGCGCGGGGGTTTGTGAATGCATTTGAAGGGGGGAGGTTTTGTGTTTTGGAAGGAGTCCAAACACCTCAGAGGGGAAATTTATGCAGAGATGCTGGTTCTTACTAAGGTCCAGGTGACTTAGTAATTCCCAAGGAGATACTTATGGTTATGTTTCAACCAGAGGAAGGAGATATTTACATAGGGGAATTATAACCATAGTTTTGATAGGGGAAAGGGAAATAGATAGGGATTTACATAATAATGTCAGGAGTTAATATGAAAATGACAAGAAAGCACTAAGTTTCAGAGGTCTTAGGCTTCAAAGGGGAGATAGAAATTTGCAGAGAAAATATGTACCCTCTTTGGATAAAGCAGATCTTTATCAAGGCAAATGATATGGAAAATGATGAAACTAAGAGATATCAAGCAGATCTTGACGTCTTTAGGGGAAGTTAGTAAATGATTTCGGGAAGAGGAAGAAGGGGAAGTTAGTCATGCCTCGTTTGAAGTCCTTTAGATGGGAACTGCCTGCTAAATGTGATCTGGATAAATATAACACTTGAAAATATGGAGTTGATCACAAATCACCATTCTGCAACCTCAAAATTACCTACCCAACCTACTTACCTAATATTTTTTCTTCTTTTTGGTTTGGGTGCACTTAGACTTGCAGACCCAGCTTTTCAACTTTTTCTTTTTCTGTCCTACTATCTACAAACTACCCTTATTTCTTCCAAGGGCCCAGATTAAACAGTTGGGCTCCTTTGATTCTCTGCCTATCTAAGAATCTGCCAAGATTAAGCTACTTGGACAGATTATTTATTCTCTATATTCTAAAACAGGAAATTCAAACCTAGGGAGACCAAGATTGAGCTGTTTGAACCTCCCTTTAGCTGAAAATTCTACAAAAATGAAATAATTCTTCAAAATTGGAATGCAGAAGTTGCACTCTAAGCAGCACACTCTCATGGCCTCTTTCTCTGGTGACTGTTAGCAAATATGGAGCATTGCAGGATGCAAAGTATGACATATTTGGCCTGTAAAAATGTCAATCATGAAATATGAGTAACCTGCTGCAGTAGGAGGCTAACAGTGGCTCCACTTGGGGATGGCTTCTCCTTGTGAGAAGCCAAGAACAGCAGGTCCAACTGCCTTGATCTTCTGTTGTTGTTGTGCATTGAAAACTTCTTAGTGCTGACTGATTAGATTAATTTGAAATTTTTTGACCAGAAATAGCACTTTCCCTCAACTGATTTGCTGGTAAATTGTGAAGCATTGCCTGCTTTCTTCTGTGTGCTTCAGCATCTGGACTGTTACAAAATGAAATAAAGTGCTGATATATACAAACATTTATGTACAGAAAATAACACCGCCTGTTCTTTCTTAATCAAAATGGATCATGGTAATGTTTTAACGTTCGGCCATTCACAGGGCCTTCTTTGGCTGTGCTGCCATCTAGCTTTTTGAGGAAATATGTGTTATTTCCTTGCACTGCGCTGATAATGTATGGTCCTTTCCACAAAAAATCGAATTTTTCATGTTTTCCCTTGTCCTCTCTTCATGAATCCCACCTTAGAACTTTGCTTCCAACCCAAAAATCCTCTGCTTTAGCTTTCTTATCAAACATCTTTTTGAGTTTCTCTTGCAACATCTGAGCTCTGTCATAGACTTGCTCTCTGGTTTGTTGAAGGCGAATTGTCTGATTAACTCTTCTCTGCATGTCATTTGGTTCAGCCTGAATCTCCTGCAACAGTTTGATAGTAGGAATACCCAAAGATGAAGGAAATCTGGCCTCCATGCCATATACTAGCTCATAAGGGCTCATCCCAATGGATTTCTTGGTTGAAAGTCTGTCTGCCCACAGAGCATTTCTGAGCTTCCTATGCCAGTTCTTTTTGTTTTCCTCTAGCAGATTCTTTATGATGTTGATGAGGCTTTTGTTGGATGATTCGGCCAAGCCACTACCTTGAGGGTAGTAAGTTGTAGAGTGGCCCAAGGTAATGTGGAATTTATGGCAGAAGTTGATGATTTTTTTGGATTTGAAGGCAGCAGCGTTGTCAGTGATAATTTTCTCAGGGCAGCGAAATCTGGAAAGGATGTTGTTCTCAAGGAATTGGATAATGGTGGAGTCATTGGCTTGTCTACACGGGATAACTTCAATCCACTTAGTGAAATAATCAATGGTTGTTAAAATCCACTTGTGTTGGCCTGAGGATGAGGGATGAATTTCTCCAATGAATTCAAGACCCCATTGTTAAAAAGGCTTTTCGGTTGAAATGGGCTTAAGGGGCAAAGGCAGTAATTTTCTTTTCCCTTCAAAGATTTGGCATTTGTGGCATGAAACAACAAATTTCTTGACATCTGCGAACAAAGAGGGCCAATAATAACCAGCCCTTAAAATCTTGTCAGCGGTGGACTTCCAATATAAGTGTCCCCAACAGTCCCCTGCATGGAATTCTTTCATGATGCTGTTAGTTTCATTCATAGTCAAACAATTAAGCAATATTCCTTCATGATTTTTCCAAAACAAAGCACCATCTATGACACAAAACTTTGATGATTTCATCCTAAAAAATCTTTTCTTGGTCCTGGACAATCCTGGGAGAGCACACAGGTTTAACAATACAAAGCAAATATCAGCATACCATGGGGATTGCAAGAAGGTTTCACTGATCTGTGGAGTCTCCAGCTCATGTTCATTGTCCAGTTGATTAATATCTAAGACTTGGAAGTTTGTTTCGGACATTAGCTTGGCTAAACCCTGTCCTTTTATCAGCTTGGTGGGTTTTATCTCAATGTCATATTCAAGAATGCTGGCAATCCACTTGCCTCTTCTGCCTTCTAGTCCCTCTTGAGTTAAAATATCTTTTACAACAAAATTTGGGACATAGGCAATCACATGGGAGTATAAGATGTAAATTCTGAAGTCTTTGATGGCCTTAACCAAGGCATAAGCCTGCTTTTCCATGATCTGATATTTCAGTGATGCATCTCTTAAAGCTCGGTTGAAGAAAGCAATTGGATTTTCGTTACCTTGATCATCCTTTTGCAAAAGGACAGCAGCTATGGTGTGCTCGGATGCAAAAGATAAATGATAAAATCTTTGTCAAATTGCGGACTGGTGAGGACAGGCGTTTGAGTCAAGGCAGTTTTGATATTCTCAAAAGCTTGCTTGGTTTTAAGAGACAATTTTACTTTGGCATCCTTTTTTAACATATTGCTCAATAGCATTATTAGCTCGGCTAGGTTAGGGATAAATCTTCTTAGGAAATTGATCTTTCCAAGGAATGCTTGCAACTCTTTTATGTTTCTTGGATAGGGGATTTGGAGGATAGCTTGAATTCTTTCAGGATCAATTCTGATCCCATCTTTTGATATGATATGGACTAGAAGCTTGCCTTCCTCAAGGGAAAACATGGACTTCTTAGGATTTAAGGAAATGCCATATTTTCTGCATGTCATGAAAATTTGCCTTAGATGTTTAAGGTGCTCTTGGTCAGATTTGGAGAAAGGGGTTAGGTCATCAAGGTATACAGCCAGGAAATCATGTATCTCTTTGGCAAATGCAATATCCATTGCTCTTTGAAAGGTAGCACCAGCGTTCTTCAGCCCGAAAGGCATTTTAACATACTTAAATGTTCCCCACGGCGTGGTAAAGGTTGTCTTATCCTGGTCATCCGGGTGAACAAGTATCTGATTAAATCCTGAAAATCCATCTAGTAAAGAAATTCTAGATGAACACACTACTCGTTGTAGGATATGGTCCATTTTGGGCAAAGGGTAGTGGTCTTTTAGAGAGACCTGGTTTAGGTTTCTCAAATCTACACACACTCTGATCTCCCTTGATTTTTTCCTTGTGGGAACTAAATTAGATACCCATTCAAAGAATCTAATGGGTGCAATAATACCTGCTTCAAACATTATTTTTATTTCTTTTTCAATGAGGGGAAGAAGCATGGGGTTGATTCTTCTAAGCTTCTGTTTGAATGGTTTTTGATTTGGTTTTAAGGGAATGGTATTTTGGATCACTGAGGTGTCATAGGACTTCAAGTCCTCATAACTCCAAGCAAATACATCTTGGAACTCTTTGAACAAATCCACATATTTTGGTTTTTGATCAGGGGGCAGATTTTTGGACAACTTAATCATTTTGGGTTGTTCTGCTGTCCCTATGTTGTGTTCTTCTATAGAAGAATTTAGAGGCTCCATTTTTGGTTTCTTGGGCACATCATTATCATTGAACATGTCTTCTAATGGAGTTAGTCCAGCAGGCAAAAATTTATCCTTTAGGTCAATGAACTCATCCTCCGCTTTGGCTTGTTTCCTCTAAACACATTTGTTTCAGTTGTTCTATGTTTGTGTTGTCAAAAACCGTTGGGTTAAGGATTTGTTTAGCTCTTGCAGCTGTTATAGCCCGCTGATTTTCTTTTTTTAGCTCTTGGGAATCGTTCATGGCATCCATGTCAACGTTTGTATTCGAAAATTCTCCCTCAAGAGTGAGGAAATTGTTAATCTGGGCATCATTTTGAAACACTTGCCAATCTTTAACATTGTTAGGGACCGAGGGTCTATGTTTTATCTCAGCAGTGAAATGGTGATTTGGTCCAAAGGGAAGCTTGCATGTGCTAGCAAAGGTTGCTAGGCTGTGAGCATGAATATTATGGTCTCTTGAAATTTTGGCGAGCTTGGATTCATTGAAAGACTTGAGTATTTTTGTGGCAGCAATCCTATAAGCTCTCATTCTAATGTCATTGGTAACAAAGTTACCTTTCATTTGTTGTATAATTAAATCAGAGTCACCTAGAATGGACACTTTTGTAGCTCCTAGGGCTTTGAGCAATTTAAGGCCTAAGAGGAGAGCTTCATACTCTGCCATGTTGTTAGTACATCTGAAATTTAATCTATAGGCATGGCCTTCTGCGTGATTATCATGTGTATTATGAATCCATACCCCTACCCCTGCTCCTAACTTATCGACAGAACCATCAAACTCTAAACACCATGTGATTTCTTGTTTGTGGCTTGTATTAAGAGTTTCAGTTATTTGAGGATCGGGCAAACTTACAATTTCCGTTTCGGGAGGTTCTTCTTGTTGCTGGTTGCCTTGACTGTTGTGACAATTTCATGGGCATTGGCAACTGATTCCTCATTGATGCATGTTTCTTGCTCTAAAGCTAAAGGGTTCTCATCAGTTAGAGGGTTGGTGTCACCATTGAATAAAATGAAAGAATCCATGTCAGAATGGATTGAGTAAATTGGAAAATTTTGGGGCTTTTCATCACTACTTACCACATACTTCATCAGTGTTTCCCTGTACAGTCTCTTTGGTTGCCCAAAGACAGATATAGTGGCATAAGAGAGGTCAAGTTGAAGGGATCCTTGGAGTTTTTCTCCCCATGATCTTGATAGGAGCATGCCATATTTTGTTGGAATGTCAGCAACTACTACGTCCATTAGGATTGTCTTGTTGGGAAAATTGACTAGAGACACACAAAGGTCTTTGATTAAGCCTAAACACTTGAGTTGACTTGAGTCAAAAGAGTATAGATCTTTATAGGGTCTTGTGACATCAAGGTTTAGTTTTTCCATTATAGCTTTGGGCATAAGGTTATGTGAGGCACCTGAGTCAAACATAGCATTATGCAAGATTTTCTCATGTATGTGCAGACTGACATAAAAGGGTGGAACAGGTCCATATGTTGATTTTCCGTTAACTTCCGGACCAAACAGCAGCTCAGGGGTATCATCTAAAACATTTACATCGTCCTTGACCTCTGGTAGTTGAAGTGACCTTTGAATTTGTTGCCTATATACATCATGTTTGGAAAGTTCTGAGAGGGGAATGGATATCTTGAGTTTTCCAATTTTTTCTTCTAAGTTAAATGGTTTATCCAATGCAATCCTTGCATATGCAGTAGCCGATTTTTCCTTGTCAAGAGTGTTCTCGGTGTTTCCTTTTTGAATGCCAGCGTTATGATGAACGATAGTTTGTGGTATTTATGTTTTTGGCAGATTTTTTGGATTGTCGTTTAGATTTTCTTTTGAGGGAGAGGGAGATAGAGGCTGATTAATAGGAGGCTGAATGTCTGATATATCCTCTACAGTTACCTGATGCAGGTTTGGGACAGCAATATCAGCTGGTTCTATTATGACAACATTGTCTTTAAATTTGTTGGGATTTTTGCTATCCTTGGTTCTGCTAGGTGCAGGGGCATCGATGGTCCTTGTTCTCAACTTATATTGTTTGTGCACCTCATACACAGCAGAATCATAACCTTGTTTAAAATCAAAATATTCTCCTGAATTGGTCTGAAATTGTTTAACATCAGGGTAGTCTTGGTCTTCTCGAGTGAGAAATATTTGTTGTTCATTTTTGGAATCTATCAGGTTCATGTGAGTCTCATCTGCGGGCTCACTGGATGTGGATGCTTCTGCACAGTTTTCTTGGAAAGGAGGTCTAATATCATGGTCGGGACTAGCCCTTCCAACGTTTGTGGCCTGATTTTTCCTGAAGTTCGGGTTCCTTATGGTATTGGACTATTGTCCTTCCCACGATGATTTTCTCTCAACGCTCTCTACTCTGTCTCCTAGCCTATGCATGTCGTTGATGATGGCATCTAGTTTTTGGTCTAAGGCTGAGGGTTCCTCCTTGAAGGTGGTTCTTCTCTTGGTCCTGGCTCTGTTTCTTTTGGAAATCAAGTTTGCCTCCACACTAACAACAACATCTTGCATCTCTGCGAGGCTTTGAGGGGCTCTTTCCCTTAACTGATATGCCATTTCAACATTGAAACCATCAGGGAATTTGTATAAAGCAAGATCAGGTGGCGGCTTAAATTTTGTTGTATTGCATTGTAGACATTATTAAACCTCGCACAGTAGTCCAAGATAGCCTCTTGAGGTCCTCTTTTGATAGTATCATACTCAAATAATATGTGCAATGGGTCTTTCTTTTTCTCCCATCTATTGATAAATGGCTGTTATAAGGCTTCTGGGTTCAGTATTTAGTTGGGTGTGAGCGCTCTAAACCAGGTCCTGACATCACCGGTCAAACTTTGGACAAAAATCTTCATCCTTACACTGTCATCATCAATCTCATAACTCTAAAAGTAATCCTGCATTTTCTTTGTATGTTGCAGGGCTGTGCAGGAATTTGTGCCATCAAAATAGATAATTTTTGTTTGATAGTCCTGAGGCATAGCCCTGGGATTAGCAGGCAGCTGTAAGGGCGCATATCTATTAGCCATATTAACGGGGATAAGGGGAACACCAGGGATAAGTGGAACGACTGGAGTGACTGGGATAATAGGAGTAGTGGTGGTGGTATTTGCAGTAAATGGAGGTGTGGGCACAGAGGTTGGGGAAATGGATGATGAACACAGGGAAGAAGGGTTTTAATGGAACAAAACTTTAACAGGGGTTGAAAAACTACTAGGCTGAACTGTCTCGGGAATAGTATCAGCAAAATCTTCTTGCTGCTCTTGTTTCCTAAGGATTTTGGGGATTATATTAGGGTTTTCAAAAATAGTTGGGGGATTCGGATCAGGATTTGATCTTGTATGACGCGAATGCTTCTTGGGAGCCAGCTTCTAACTTGTTTTTTGGGAATTTTTCAACGAACACAGGTCGACCAGACTTTTTAAAGGTCGGTTTCTTCCTCTGTGGAGCTTCAGACTGGTTTTGTGAGATTATTTGAGAAATTCCCCAGCAGAGTCACCATTATGTTATCACTCAGGTTGTCCCTAAGCTCCTGAAGGGATACGACCGAGGTAACCACAAACCAATATTTGGATTGCAGGTTCTAGCCCACCTGCAATCAGAGAGGGCTCTCTCTTAATGATTTAGCTTTGTTGATGATGATTTTAGGCTAGCTATTGGGTTTAGTGGGTTTTGTTGGTGTTTGGGTGGAAGATACATGTAAGGAAGATAATTCCAAGCAGAGAGGCAAGGGATAGTGTGATAAGTTTCAAACCATTGGGCATGGAGTCATGGATTGAGGTTTGCTGTTGCATTTTCTTGGTCACAAGAGGACTATAGAGCGGGATAGCTATACATGAAACACTACCAATTTCTGAAAAGATGGGGTGGAAGTCAAAGACGAAAGGCAATTAAGAATCTTCATCAACTAACAGAGAAGGGAAATGAATGTATGATTATCTAGGAGCAATTAAGAATTCCTAACTAATCATTCATATGTGAAAGAAATAGTGTAAACATGATCATTTAAGTATGCATATTCATAACTATTCCTGATGAAAACATACAGAAATCACAGAAATTGAGCATAGGGTGCTGCCAAGCAAATCTTAAACTATTCTTCTTTTCTGTAAATTCAGATGGTGTAACACAGATGGTAAAGAAAACATGAAGAAAAACTAAAACAGAGTTAAGGAACACTTATTGAGCCATGTAGAAGCACAGGAATTCCATAGTCACTCTTTGGCCAATTAGACACAGCAGACAGTTTTTAGAATCCATGCATTTCAGCAGTCTTTGATTATAGAAATTATCACATTTACAGTGCGAGTCTCTGCTCAAGAAAAATATCAAACTAACAAAGAACAACCAACCAACCCTTACTACATTTTTTAGGGTGGTATATATAGGTAAAATATCTAAAATTATTTATTACAACTGACCTAAATAGATCTGCAAGAAAAAAGCTTTCTAAAACCTAACTTATGCTGGCATTAAATGCAACTAAGTCTTTTTTGGGCCGCGCCAGAGGCAGCTAGATTAAAAGTGAGTTTGATGGGGTGCCTTCTGTGACTTGGTGCAGTGGTTCTGTAATAAGTGTACATTGAGTTTTGGTCCACTGATTTGATGTGAGTTTTAATGTGTAGTCAATTGTGCCGGTGAGCTTTGAATGGTTCCTTAACTGCTTCCTGACTTTCAAGGTTTCTTTTTAATGCTTCAATTGCCTCGAGCCCTGAGAAGATCTCCGCTGATACTCTTTTCCGCTACATTGATACTATTTGACATGGTTCTTGGCTGCATATTTGCACTGATATTCTTTAACCTCTGAATCGGGTCTCTCTCTGTCTTCTGATATGTTCAAAATTGCAAAATCGGGCTTTTTCGGCCCTTTTCGGTGCAAAATTGGCCGAGGAATCAAAAGATTCCCTAAAGATTCTCCAATATGGCCTATTTCCCGTAGCGATGCACAATTAGCGCTAGGCGCTAATCGCGCATCAAAAATTGCCTCAGAAATTCGATTCGAGGCTCCGAAGCTTGATTTTTGTGCTTGCGCGTTTCCCTTTTCAGCTGCTGACGTCAGCATGACGTCAGTGGTACGACGGATGACATCAACAGTAGGATGTGACGTCAGCAGGGTGACGTGGCAGTACGACAGGGTGATGACATGGCGGGACACAGTGGCAGGGTGACGTGAGCCAGGCGCAGGCAGGAAAGGGTGAGGTGGAGGCAACGTGACGGGGTGACGCGGTGCTCCTGTTACGCGAGGGAAGGGCGGTTTTGGTATGCATCGGACCGCCTTTGGTACGGAGGTGGTTTTTGTCAGGGGCGGCCTGATGCAATGGGATGCCGCCAGCTGTCCCGGTGTACGTCGGTAAAACCGTCGGACATCGGGTGCTAACGAACACTCACAAGAGGGCGCTCGATATGCATAAGAGTCGTCGGATCTGGGAGGGTTGATCCGACGGTGGTCGGGAGGAGAAGATGCATGGGGTTTAGTTAAGGTGCGCGCACGATAAACTTTAATATTTGCGGCCGCGGGTGGGTTTCAAACTTTAGAAAATGGTGTAATGTGTTTGGCGCGTTGGTTATTTATTAATAAACTATTAATAAATTCCAAAAATGAAATGCGCGAGGGTTTGTGAATGCATTTGAAGGGGGGGGGTTTTTGTGTTTTGGAAGGAGTCCAAACACCTCGGAGGGGAAATTTATGCAAAGATGATGGTTCTTACTAAGGTCTAGGTGACTTAGTAATTCCCAAGGAGATACTTATGGTTATGTTTCAACCAGAGGAAGGGGATATTTACATAGGGGAATTATTACCATAGTTCTGATAGGGGAAAGGGAAATAGATAGGGATTTACATAATAATGTCAGGAGTTAATATGAAAATGACATGAAAGCGCTAAGTTTCAGAGGTCTTAGGCTTCAAAGGGGAGATAGAACTTTGCAGAGAAAATATGTACCCTCTTTGGATAAAGCATATCTTTATCAAGGAAAATGATATGGAAAATGATGAAACTAAGAGATATCAAGCAGATCTTGACCTTTTTAGGGGAATTTAGTAAATGATTTCGGGAAGAGGAAAAAGGGGAAGTTAGTCATGCCTCGTTTGAAGTCCTTCAAATGGGAACTGCTTGCTAACTGTGATCTGGATAAATATAACACTTGAAAATATGGAGTTGATCACAAATCACCATTCTGCAACCTCAAAGTTACCTACCCAGCCTACTTACCTAACATTTTTTCTTCTTTTTGGTTTGGGTGCACTTAGACTTGCAGACCCAGCTTTTCAACTTTTTCTTTTTCTGTCCTACTATCTACAAACTACCCTTATTTCTTCCAAGGGCCCAGATTAAACAGTTGGGCTCCTTTGATTCTCTGCCTATCTAAGAATCTGCCAAGATTAAGCTGTTTGGACAGATTATTTATTCTCTATATTCTAAAACAGGAAATTGAAACCTAGGGAGACCAAGATTGAGCTGTTTGGACCTCCCTTTAGCTGAAAATTCTACAAAAATGAAATAATTCTTCAAAATTGGAATGCAGAAGTTGCACTCTGAGCAGCACACTCTCATGGCCTCTTTCTCTGGTGACTGTTAGCAAATATGGAGCATTGCAGGATGCAAAGTATGACATATTTGGCCTGTAAAAATGTCAATCATGAAATATGAGTAACCTGCTGCAGCAGGAGGCTAACAGCGACAACAATGAAAAAGACCAGGGAAGGCTCATAAATTGAGTGTAAGCCAAAATTTTGGAGGGTGTCGCAACAACCGCAACAATTGGATCATGTGAATGCCAAAAATGCTCCCAACAATATTGTTGAGGTTGACCATGTGGAAGAAATGATGTTGTCCCGACATCAACCATAGTTCAGGGTGCAAGTTCAACTAAGAAGATAAACATTATAACATGGTGGACAAAAGAAGACATCTTAGCTACAATTGATGATATAGAGTTTAATGGGTATTTAGTCCAGCCATCTACAAAAAACATGGTGTTTCTCCCTCGTCAATACATTATTTAATAGATGGGCTCACTCATACAAAACGTAGAGGGCCTCTTACAGTTGTGACTAAATAGGAGGAGGCTGAGGTGGTTCAATGGTGTAAGGATATGGCCAAATTAGGACATGGGATAGAGTTTATACAAATCAAATCCACAATTGCTCAAATCTATCAGAGGAGGCCAAAACCATTCAAAGATAGGTTTCCTGGTAAATCATGGTGGTTTGGGTTTAAAAAAAGTCATCCAAACCTTGTATTATGTACAATTAAGGGCCTTGATAGAGGCAATGATTTAAATCTACACCCTATAATTGTGTCTAATTTCTATGGCCCTCTTTCTAATGCATTCGAGAAACACTCTTATGCTCCAAACCATATATGGAACTATGACAAAATATGTTTACAAGAAGGAAGGAATTGTGGTATGGGGGCAATTTCCAAGAGAGGGAGATGAAACATGCCAAAGATTTTGTCTAAGAGCATGGAGTGGATAATTATTATTTTTTGTGTCAATGCAATTGGTGCTTCAATCCTAGGATTTTATCTATTCAAGGGTAAAACTCAAGTGAAAAACTATATACAAAATTGTGAACCAGATGCATGCATGGCTATGTATCCCCATGCATGGATGACTAAATATTTTTTTTTAATTGGTTTGTCACTTTTCTACTATAGTTATACCAGGTTTTGTCTCACTTGAAAACAGACACCTACTTGTTTTAGATGGCCATGGAAGCCACATTATTGTGCAAACAATTGAGGAGGCTAACAATTTTGGCATCAACCTGTTAACATTGTCTGCTCATACCACTCATAGATTGAAACCCCTTCATGTGAGTGTCTTTGGTCCTTTCAAGAACTATTTCATGTTAGAGAAATCTTCATGGATGGAAAAGAATCCAGGGTTGAGGTGAAAAGGTTTGATCTAGCTAACCTTGCAAGTAAATACTTTAAAAGGGTTCTCACACCGTCAAATATCAAGGTTGGATTTAGAAGGACTGGAATCTGACCAATGAATTATGATTTTCCTATGCATGATGCTAGTTGCAATGACGCATTTCATGTGGATGGTCAAGAAGAAGGGAATGTCCAAGAAGATGTTGAAGCACAAGAAAAAGTGGATGAATAGGAAGATGCAGTTACAATTGATAATATGATTTTCCTCTCTCAAGGACACTTCTATGGTGATTATGATGAACGTGTAAGTGACACACAATATAATCATGAACCAATTGATATCAACATGGAGGTTGTTATACCAATTGAATCACATGCACCTTCTGCATGTGATATTCTTAATGACTTTGTTGATCATGAAACTAACAATATGTGGTTGAAAATGACATTGTTGATATTGCACTAGGAAACAACAATGACTAATTGATATTTCCAAGCAAAGTAACCCCACCATCATGGTTGGTAGAAGCCATGATGAATATGGACAAACATAATGTCTCAAGAACCAATGGAGAAAGCATGAAATTGAGACAAACATTATGTCTCAAGAAACATCGAGCAATGAAATTGTTCATTTTTTTTAGTACAATAGATCACTGGAAGAAGAAAACTATATATAATGAGGAATAAAATGAAGAGAATGATATAGTTCAATGTGCCTTCGTTCGGGTCGCGCACCCATGGAAACCCCAAATTTCGTTCGTGTTGTGCATACAAGGAAACCCCAAATTTTGTTCGGGTCCGGCCTCAGCTATTGAAAGGCAAATGTCAAGGACATGCAAGTTTCATGGAAGGAGCAGTTACTTGGTCAATTCCTAAAGCTACCAGTAGAGAGAGTGTCCATGAAAAGAAGACAATGAACACCATGTAGTATTTGTTTGGGCCGAAGTTCACAATTACTCACCTCATAAGACTATATAAAATTATTAGTTGAGTTTGAATAAAAGAAACTTGAAATTCAAGAATTAAAACATAAAGAGAAGGATTTAACCAAGGAAAAGAAGGTAGCAATGGTTGTTGCAACACCATGTCGAGCAGAGGAAAGGCTTGAAAGAGAGAAAGTAAGGCAAGAGAATGACCATCATTTTTTTTGGCAAGGCATGAAAAGGAATCAAGAAAGTCTGAACAATTTCTTCAATAAGAATGAGGGATGACAACTAGGATTGATAATGATACAAGCACAACCAATGAAACCAGGATGATGTCAAACACATTGGACCATATTGTCGATAATACACCATTATTCCAATACCTCATAAACATCTAATTCCATCACTATCAAAATGTGGGTTTTCACACTTGCTATATTCCTACCAGTGCATGTGTCAATCCTATGTATGATTATCAGACACCTCCACTTAATGTAGGGGTTATTAGCACAAGTGTGAGATATGGGTACTCAATTCCTCCATGGTTAGAAGGGGAAAATTGGACTCACTCACATAGTAACAATCCAACACATACTAATCATCCATTATTAGGTAGGCCAACCTACTTGGCTCAAGAAAGTTGTTATCACTCAAAAATATCCTCTTGGCCGTGAAAAACGAAGTCCTAAGGTAACCTTTTCAAACCAGGCTTGTAAATTGAAGGATAGACCCTTCAATCTAGATAGGGATCTCTCTAACAACCTAATCACTAAACTTAGCAACTGGTTGTATCTTCAAGCAATGGCTAGATATTCAGTAAGGTTTTTGGATTTTGAGTGTGGTGGCTGGGATGAAACAAGTAATATATGGGAAATGGAGTCAATCAATCTAGTTTCAAATGTAGACATAAAGATATTGAATGCATGAATCAAGAGGGACATAGGCAGGGTAGATGGCATACTATAGACATGTCAAACATCATTTGAATGATAGTAGAAGGAGAAAACAATCCATTATAGGAGGGCATGAAGCATGAATTTTGTAATATTTGGGAGAAATAGTGGAGATGCCTAAATCATATGAAATAGAGAATTAAACTAATGAATTTTGTCACATAATCTTATTTAAACACTAGAAGATAACATATAAATGATATCACATACAAAGGAAACTATCACAGAATGAAACTGACTAAGCATACCATCACAAGAATCTATGTATCATGAACATAATATCCTAGTCCTCTTAGCACTTGAAAAATGAATAATTTGGTCACACACATAAAAAAAGAATACTTTCTTTCAAAGTCCGTCTCTTCCTTCTTTTTCATTCATTATATAGGAAAATACATAAATATGGCATCCACAAAGTTTGGGAAAGTATTAATTACAATAACCATCAAGATCCAAAATATATGGATCTGAAAAAACTATTCACCCATCTTTAGTCTGATACCCAAGTCGAATTTGAGGTGGCCTTTAGTTGTTGACTTGACATTTTTATAGGAAACAAAACTTCAAAGAATATGGAAAAATTATGAAAAATAGGCTTCAAAGATGTATTTGAATCTCCCAAACCGTTGTAGCTTTGTAGAAAATGATAGAGATTTTTTAAATTGGTACTTTACCAACATTTCTTTTTTAATCTCCATATGTTTGGAAACTGCATTTGAAAATAGTGGCTAAAACAAGAAAATAACATAATTACAAAGTCAAAAAAAAAAGATTCCTCTGTAATTTCCAAACCATATGAAGGATACTTCTGTAAAAACATCCCATTTCCAACAAAAAAACTCTTTTGTTTTTTTGAAATTCATCACCACATGTTTGAAATCTATGTTTAAACTTAGTGACTAAAATAGGAAAAATGTTGGAAACTATCATTTTATGGCAAATTGTCATTTTAGGATTTAATTTAAAATCCTTCTCGTAGGCTTTAACACTCTTTCAAATGTCACATCAAGGTTTGATAAGGATAAATCTTCTTGAAAAGCAGTTTGGAAACTCATATTTTCGAAATTTTGTTGTGCACTATGAAATATTTTCATCGCGCTAGTTGTAGGCATTCCATAGGCTCTGGTTTGCTGCAAAACTTAGGGAAAGATTAGATATAACTTAAATAAACTATTTTGAAATATTTCTAAGCTTTATGTCACCCTTCCATAAAACAATTCATAGGCCATTACATAACCCCTTGCACAAGGAACTGATAATCATAACCTTTGGACCTTTAAGACATATGCGAACTTGGTGCTAAACCAGGCAACTCAACAAGTTTTGGAAATGAATATTCTAGAGGCCATAAAGCATAGGGGTGTCATATTTTTTTGTTGTAACCACATTAGGATGTGGATTTTGGATGGAATGCCTATATTGTTTGTTACATGAGGATTTTGGATTAAATCCTAGGTCATTTTATTCCATATTGTTTGTGGAATTGTAATCAAAATCCATTGTAGAAGAAACATTCATAGTCTATTAGAATGGAGAAATCCTAGCAGAGAATGCAAATGGAAATTTTTTTCTTCCTTTACATACCAAATTATTTACAACAACACATTTTTCTCTGAGTTGTTAAATAAATGAAAAATGAGGGAATAGCAACTCACATTTTATAATTTGAAAACTCCATAAATATAAGAAAACAATAACCAATAACCATAACCATAACCATAACAAAATAGTAATCATTAATAATAAACAATAACCATAACGGTAACAATAAATAACAACCATAACCATGAGTGGGTTTTAACATGGCTAGAGGCCCATTAGCCCAACGCCCTAACTATTACATGGATGGGTTTCTTATGAGTGGATCATGATCGTATGTGAAGAGATCCCCTTATTTGGATTATATGTGGACCTTTGAAGACAAATTGACATTAGAGAGGCTTCCACACAAATGTGTTCCTTTGGAGCGTCATATGAAATTTAATTTCAATATTTCATGATTCGAAATAATTTATGAATCGCACAAATTTACAAATTGTTTTACACAATCAACACCTACTATTATTTGAAAGACTTCAAAGCTAATACATTATATATTAGGACATTTGAATAAAATTATGTCTAAAACTCGCTATAATAAGGATTAAAACAAAAGCACAAAAACCTGCTGCATGCACTAAATGTGTTCAATTACTTTGTTTTGATCTCAGTGTAATTAGTTCAAATTGAAATCTGTCGAAGACAATATCTAGTAGTTGGGTCATTTTATTACTAATAAAGTTTTCTTATGATTTAGTGTGTTCAGTTAATGCAAGTGAAAAATCAGTGGAGTAGGTAGGACAGGCAGTGGAAAATCTTCTGTAGTCTTGGAACTTTTCTAAATGGTTGAGCCTACTGCAAGGAAAATAATGATTGATGGGATTGATATTAGTACAATTTTCTTAAATGACTTGCGGTCAAAGATTAATATCATTCCACAAGAACTGACTTTGTTTGAAGGAATAAATTCCTTTATTTGAAAACTAATTCAGAGAAACCCTAAACTAATTTATAAAAACTGTGCAAGTTTTCATGTTTGTTTAGAAGAATCGTCAATGTTCAATACATGCCATCGTCACAGTACAACCACAAAATTAACAAGCAATTTTGCAGGGGAGATGAATTAATTCTGCATAGATTTACAACAAATTACTGTAACTAAAAACTGATTCATAAAAACCCTAAGATAATTTACAAAAACCCTATGATAATTATGTGCTAAACGGATTTCTTTGAAGCCCTTGGAACAAGGTGTTTTTTCCGCAAGTCGAGGAACAATTGTAGAAAAAAAACCCTCATTTGTGATTGTCAAAAGAAACATTTCACTTATGAGACAAAAGGTTTCATAAGCTATGAGACAATGGTTACATATTTGAGAAATTTACATCTACAAACACCAGATTACATCTACAAAGAATACATTTTCGTAAAAGCAGAGAATGGACTACAATTCGCAACAAATGGATGGAATATGTTGATAAACAAATAGTTCTAGCTGGTAGGATTTAAAATCCTACCAGACATCCAACTACGAAGCCACCACCATGCAAAAATGTTGTTGCAATAGTTTTTGAAGACCCCAACACCTCGTCGTAGCTTACTTGTGACAAAGATCGAGCTTACCTACAACACAAATAGATGGTTAAGTTATGTCTCAAACAAACTCCAAAAACCCAAGGGAAATTCATGGGAAAATCCAATGGAACCAAGCCTTACCCTCATAAAAACCCACTAGAGTGTGAAACCTCCATATCCACCATTGAACCAACTGAGATATTGCATATGGTTAAAGGAAGACAAGTATACCAACTTCTGGTGCGCCATGAGCATGGAGAAACAATACATGAAAGGATAAACTAGCAATCACAACAAAAACCCTAAACCCCCCCACGAACTAGGTCTAACAACAAAGAGTGTCTAGCAGTGTAATGATCGAGTTCCAATTCAACTAGAGAAGGAGGTCGAGTAAACAATAGTCGACGCAACATATTTCCCAGACATTGGCCATAAAAAACATAACACAAACATAACGACAACCTCCAAAAAATCCTAAACTGCCCAGTAAAACTCGCCATTCGACCTCATATTGAATTTCCCACCCACCACAACAAGTGGCAAGCCCATTAAAACATCTGTCACACAATCTCTATGGAATTTTGCTTAGTGTTTGTGGACATGGCAGGTAGGGCACGCAACAACAGGCATCCCTCCCTTAGTGATCAGGTGATCAAATTTATGCTCGAAAATGAAAGTGCCCAAAACTTGTTGCAACCAGTTCCAAATCAAAGTGTCCTTAATTCTGAATCCAACGAAGTTTGTTTCACCTCAATCTGACACCAGGAGCTCAAGTTATAGCCCGCTAAATGTTTTCCCAAACAGGTAAAAATGGCAAAATTTGGGTTTTTACTGCGTTTTTTGGGTCTTTGAGGGCCAATGGTAGGCTTCCAATTGGGCTCCCTCTATTAGTCGAAAATATGCAGGTTTTTCATTGGTTGATGTGTATTGGGTGGACCAATATTAGGGAGCCACATGGGCCAATGGGAGGCAGCCATGTGGCCTCCCCACATTGGTCTAAAAATCTGTTATGGAGGTTGAGCAGCTCACGGGAGTCAAATTAGTAGCCTCCCACCAAGCAACCACATGCCTAACCACTAGACTGTTGCAAGTTTCTTATTATGTATCGTGTAAAAACTATATAAATGATTTATATGTGGTGCACATGGGGGAGGGGTCTAGGGCTAAGCCCTAGCCCATGGCCACCCTGCGCCCACAGGACCGTAGGCAAGGGGGCCAAGGGCTAGAGCTTAGCCCCATCCCATAAACCCGTGCCCATAAGAAACATGCCATATAACCCAACACTGGAGCCTATACAACAACCAAAGGTGGAAAGTTGGGGGCAAACCACGGGTCGCATGACCTCTTATGTGACCAAGCACGTGAAATGGAAAGGGGGCCAACCCCTAAGGGCCTAGCCTGATTAGGTGATTAATATTTAGCTCAGAAATAAAAGTGCTCAGAATTTCTCAAAACCTAAATTAACACGTCCATCTCAGAGATATGATCTCAACGCAACTTGTTTCACTCAAAATAGAGCTCGTATGAGGAAGATATTACAATTTGTCTGCTTTGTCAAACAGAGGAATTTTGAAAAAAAAATACAATCACTGCACAGTCAGCAGTCCGTATTGTTGACATGGCAAGTGCCTAGGTAGGTCAACTAGTTTTTCAATGGCTAATAGGATCTCGCCAAGTGGCGTGTTGTGGTTGGTCTGCATTATGGTGAGTTGGCTTCATTTTATTGGTCGGAGGAAGGACCAATGAGAAGGGGACATGTGGCAAGCCCGGAGGCCGCCATGTGTCCCTCCCCAATGTTCGGACATTAATGGCACACAGTGGTAAAATTTTATGGCATGTCGGCAAAGTCGAACCCGCGACCTCACCCACACAGTGCCCACGACTTACTATTATACCACCGCTTTGTTTCTTACAATACTATGGTCTCAAAATGTATTTGTTTTCATAATTGTTGGCGGTTGAGGGGAGGAGGGAAACATCCCCCTCCCATGTGACCAAACACTCAGAACCAACGACCAGCACTACTGCATAACCGTTGGCATTTAACGCCACCCTGTGACCACTGCCACAAACTGCTGGCCAACACTAACCTTAACCACGCGCGATTACCCCTAAGTGGGGTTAAAAACTAATTAAATTGCGCTTATCATTTAATTAATGCAGATTAAGTTGGTGGGATTTTTTGGCAGACCGACAAATTCATAATTTTCTCCAAAATTAGCGTGATTAACTGGAGTTCCTCTAGTTTTAGTGGAGTTTTCCTAGGGGAAATTGAATTTCCCATAACTTTTGCAAAATTCGACCAAAATGGGATCGGGAAAAGGAACTATTAGATGTTTTTGATGTTCTGAGCACACTGAAATAGGTTTTAGGAGCAGTAAAGCATTGTAAACATCACCTTTTTCCATTTTGAGCTAATAAAAAGGCCCAGGCCATGGAAGCTGGACCAAGGAGATGTAGCCCAGGAGGGGTGAACTCCTTCATCAAAACATTGTGTTAGGTGTTCATTTTGATCGTTTGTTGTACATTTGTTTGTTGTTGTTAAACACTTTACTTTAATGCTATTTTTCTCATGAATTTGACATAAAAATTGACAAGATTTACCTAATCATTCACAAACACCATAAAGGAAACCTATGCACATGAAGCAACTGATAAGAAATTGTTTTTAATTTTGAAGTTAAAAATAGCACAACAAAACTAAAATTCAACAACACAAGTTGTTATCAGAGCAAAGGTTATTTGCTTGATTTCTTGAGTTTTGTGTAAGTAGGGTTTTAATGGTTGCAAATTTGTGATGCTTACAAGGTTAAAGTTGTAAAGAGGAGAAGGGAAACTATTGGTTGCAAATCCTGACATAATGCCCAGAAAAAGGAGAGCCATAAGGCCACAATCTCCACCCAAAGTTTCAATCCCAGTTGCACTTGAAGCACCTCACGTTTTACCTTCAATTGAGATTGAGGAGGTACAAACAGTACCAGAAGCTGAGCTTTAATCCAAAGCCATCATGTCTGGAGCAAGAGAGACTGAAGGTCTTTCAGAAGAGGAAGCATTCAAGAAATATTTCTATGACTTAACTGACATGGTTAGAGTCTTGTATGAAAAGGGGAATACTAGAATGGCTAGAGAGAGTTCTAAGTCCCCACATGGAGAGGGAAACTCAGAAGATAAAAAAGATGAAAAGAAGGATTCAAAGGGTAATGGAGGAAAGCCTCCTCCATCTCCACCATCTTCATCATCCTCGTCATCTCAGACAACATCATCTTCCACTTCCACCACAAAAATTGTTAATACTCGTTCAAAAACCCCAAAAGAAAAAACTCCCTTACTCAAATTGGACATTGAGTTTGAACTTCCCATGTACAATGGCGAGGTCAATGCAGAAAAGTTAGACAATTGGATTTTACAATTGGAGGTTTATCCCAGAATTCACAACCTTCCAAAAATATGACATAAATATCCAGTTGGCTTCATTGAGGCTAGAAAGAGAAACACTAGTTTGGTGGGAAGAAAAGACTCAAGAGGAAATGTGAATTCATGGTAAGATATCCATTTCTTGGGTTGAATTTGTTTCTTCAATTAAAAGAAAATTTTATCCTTTAGCCTATATGAAAAAATCCATTATGAGTTGGAAAAATTTTAGGCAACTCAAGGGCCAAACAATTAAAGACTATACCCAGGAGTTTAGGAAAAGGGATTTGTTGTTAGGAGTAAACTTGAATTCCCAATATACACTCTTGAAATATATTGGGGGTTTACATTCCTACTTAAAACATACTATCAATATGTTCAATCCAAGAAATTTAGATGAGGTATGTGTACAAGCCACACACCTTGAAGCAAGAGGAAAGAACATTCAGGAAGAGGGTAGTAAGAAGAATCCATTCAGCGTAAGGAGAAAAAGAAGGGTGGAAAATGGAAAGGAAATAAGAATGCAAGTGTAAAGAAAGAAGGAGAGAAAACTATATGCCAACATTGTTCCAAAGCGGGGCATGATGAAACCCAATGTTGGAAATTAAATCCCGAACTAAGGCCTAAGAAACCAAACAATAAAGGGAAACAAAAGACGGCCACTACCACACAACATGATCTTGGATCCAATTTTGGTGATGAGACCAAGATTTCAGCCATGGTCACAAAAGGAAAAGAAGTTATTGCAAGCACTAGTTCCTCACAGAATTGTTCCACGTAAGGATAATTTAAAATCATACAAAGATTGATGCATTATTTGGTAGTGGGTCACAATCGAACTTAATTTCATAAGACTTGGTCAACAAGCTTAACCTTGAAACTGTACCTCATCATAAGCCATATCCCTTGGGTTGGATAGTCAATAATGCAAATCTACAGGTTACAAGGAAATTCTTATTCAGGTTTGTCATTACTGAAAAATTTATTGATGAAGTTGAGTTAGATGTAGTTCCACTTGACATCTCAGGAATCATTATGGGGAGCCCATATTTGTATGACAGGAAAGAGGTTTTTTTTTTTCATGAGAACAAATACCAATTTCTCAAGGATGGGGTGGAGTATATTGTGAGAGCCCATCACAAAAAGTTAAACATTTCTTTGGTTAATGTAGGGTAGATGAAGAGACTAGTAAATGCAAGTAAAATTTTTGTGCTTCTCATGATCAAGAAAAAGAATGATATTGATAATGAATCTTTTGAAGGTTTCGATGATAAGTTAAAATCTTATTTTTTTGATGTGGTAAGCAAGCATGGAAAGATGTTTCAGGAACCAAAGGGGTTACCTCCCAAGAGGGGAATTCAGCATGAGATACAGCTACAGCAGGATGTCCACTTCCAAACATTGGCATGTATCACATGTCGATCATGGAGAGCATGGAAAGCAAGAAGAAAATTCAAGAATTTCTTAAATAAGGTATCATACACCCATCTACTTCACCATGTGGTTCACCCATTGTTTTGGTGCCAAAGAAGGATGGGACTTGGCGCATGTATGTGGATTTCCGTGCACTGAATAAGATAATGGTAAAGAATCATTATCCACTCCTAAGAATTGATGATATTCTTGATCGATTGAGGTATGCAAAGTATTTCACTAAGTTATACTTACGAAGTGGTTATCATTAAGTTAGAATAGTTGAAGAGGAAATTTGGAAACTGCATTTAAAAATAAACAAAGATTGTTTGAGTGGCTTGTTATGCCTTTCGGTCTTACAAATACTCCAGCTACTTTCATGAGAGTTATGAATGATGTATTGAGACCATTTCTAGATGATTTTTTCATTGTTTACTTAGAAGATATTCTCATATTCAGCAAATCTAGAGATGAACATGTCATGCATGTGAACAAAGTACTTGATGTCTTGAGAAAAGAACAATTGTTTTTAAAGATGTCAAAATGTGAATTTGGCAAAACTTCTTTACTGTATTTGGGACACATTGTTGGAAGAGGTGAGCTGAAGATAGACCGCTATAAGGTTGAGGTCATTGTGAATTGGCCCAAGCCCAAAACAGTTACAGAGGTAAGAAGCTTTCTTGGGGTAGCACAATATTGGCGGAAATTTATTGCTAATTTTTCTTCCATTGTAGCACCACTAAATGCATTGACTAGTGTCAAGAAAGTCTTCCATTGGGGCGATGTACAGTAGAAAGAATTTGATGCTTTAAAATAAAAGATGATTTCAACACTGGTATCGGCTCTTCCGGATCTTAGACATCCATTTGAGATTCAAACGAATGCTAGTGATTAAGTCATGCGAGTAGTTCTTATTCAGCATGGTAAGGCCATTTCATTTCATTCTGAAATTTTTTAATGATGTTGTGACTAACTATCCCACTTATGAAAAAGAACTTTACGCATTGGTACAAAGTGTTAAAAAATGGAAACACTACTTGATGGGGAAGGAGACCATTATCCATACCGACCATCAACCATTGCAGTACTTATAGTCACAGTCAAAGTTGCAGCAATCACGAAACTTTAGATGGATGGGTTTTCTACAACAGTTTCATTAGGTTATCAAGTACAAAAATGGAATCTACAACAAGGTAGTTGATATTCTTTCTAGGCCTATTGTAAATTCGTCTATTATAATCAAGCAAAATTCTATTTTACATGAAAGTTACATTGAGAAATATGCATATGATAATGAATTTCAAGATGTGTATGCAAGCTCGAGGCAAGGAAACCAAACTGAAGAGTTAGATTACCATGTACATAACAATTTGTTGTATCACTTGGGCAAGTTATGTATTCCACGGGGAGAAAAAAACAATATCATAAGGGAGGCGCACACTTCATTGATTGTTGGACACTTTGGTGTGGGAAAGATGATAGCGAATCTCCAAAGGTATTGTTATTGGCCACACATGTTTGATAATGTATCTCGTTTCATTAAAGGATGTTCTTTGTGTGCAAAAGGTAAGCCTAGCAATAGGAAACTAGGATTGTACACCCCACTTCCAGTACCTTCACGTCCATGGGAGAGTATCTCAATGGATTTTGTAGGAGGTCTTCCATTGTCAAGGAAAGGTCACAATTACTTGTATATAGTTGTAGATAGGTTCAACAAGATGTGTATTCTAATACCATGTAAAAATAAAATTACAGCTGAACAAACAACTCGTCTTTTCTTTCAAAATATTTGGGTTCATTTTGGTCTTCCTACTTCCATTGTTAGTGATCGAGATTCTCGATTTGTAGGGAATTTTTGGTCAAATTTGTGGGACATGATGGACACTAAGTTGAAGAAGAGTACAATCTTTCATCCACAAAAAGATGGACAAATTGAAGTGGTCAACAAAACAATCATTCATCTTCTTAGAGGATATTGCAACAAACATCTCAAGTTGTCAGATGAACAGTTGCATTACATACAACATGCATACAATAGGGAAAAGCATTCTTCCACAAACACATCACCATTTGAGGCATGTTTTGGGTACTTTCCAAGATCGTCATTGGACTTCATATTTGAGAAAGATGTCGTTATTGATGGTCATAGCGACATCGATAAGGCAAGGAAGTTCATTGAGCAAATTCAGTCGATCAATCACACAATGCAAGAACAACTTGAAAAGAGTCAAAGTAGCTACAAGGCAAGGCATGACAAACACCATGTCGATCATAAATTTCAAGTTGGAGACAAAGTTTGGTTATATATTAGCAAAGAGAGACTTCAAGGAGTAGGTTAAAAATCTTAAGCCAATCCGTTATGGTCCTTTTAAAATTCTAGAAAAGATTGGTAACAATGTATTTAAGCTAGATTTGCCTCCTTATATGCAAACATACTCTATTGTTAATGTTGAGATTTTGAGATTGTTTGAGCCTCCTTTTATTGAGCATGTTCAACTGCCATTAATAGATGATTTCTCACCAGAATACCTTGATGAACTTTAGCAAGATCCCATACTTGACAGAAGAACCAGAACTTGAAAGAGAGGGAATGTCGAGTACCTTCGAGTGGGACTCAAGGGACAAAATCCTTCTAAGGCCAAATCGATGTAGATTGAGAAGGTGAGGGAGTTGAATAATTGATAGTATCTTTTGGGATCCAAAAGGTTCCAGTGGGGAGGAATGATCAAGTGATCAACATTCAGCTCAAAAATAAAAGTGCTCAGAATCACTCAAAATCTGAACGAGCGTGTCCGTCTCGGAAATATGATCCCAACGCAACTTGTTTCACTCAAAACAGAGCTCGTATGAGGAATATATCGCGTTCTATCTACTTTTCCAAACAGAGGAATTTTGAAAAAAAAGGTACAGTCACTGCACAGTCAGTAGTCCATACTGTTGATGTGGAAGGTGACTAGGAAGGTCAACGAGTTGGTCAATGACTAATAGGATCTCACCAAGTCACGCATTGTGGTTGGTCTGCACTATGGTGAGTTGGCTTCAGTTTATTGGTCGAAGGAAGAACCAATGAGAAGGGGACATGTGGCGAGCCCAGAGGCCGCCACGTGTCCCTCCCCAAAGGTCAAACATTAATGGCACGTAGTGGTAAAATTTTATGGCAAGTCAACGGATTTGAACCAGCAACCTCACCTGCACAGTGCCCATGGCTTACCACTATACCACTGCTTTGTTTCTTACAATACTATGGTCTCGAAATGTATTTGTTTTCATAACTGTTCGCGGTTGGGGGAGGAGGGAGCCAACCCCGTGGACCAACCCCTTCCTATGTGAACAAACACTTAGAACCGACGCCAATGCTACTGCATAATTGTTGGCATTTAATGCCACCCTGTGACCACTACCACAAACTGCTGGCCAGAACTAACCTTAACTGTGCGCGATTAGCATTAAGTGGGGTTAACAACTAATTAAATTGTTCTTATCATTTAATTAATGCGGATTAAGTTGGCAGGATTTTTGGCGGGCCCACAAATTCAGAATTTTCTCCAAAATTAGCGGGATTAACTGGAGTTCCTCCAGTTTTAGTGGAGTTTTCCTAGGGGAAACTAATTTTTCCATAACTTTTGCAAAATTCAACCAAATTGGGATCAGGAAAAGGCATTCTTAGATTATTTTGATGTTCTGAGCACATGGAAGTAGGTTTCAGGAGTAGGAGAGCATTGTAAAAAACATTTTTTTCCATTTTGAGTTAATATAGAGGCCCAAGCCATGGAAGCTAGACCAAGGAGATGTAGCCCAAGAGGGGTGAAATCCTTCCTCAAAACACTGTGTTAAGTGTTAATTTTGATGGCTTGTTGTACATTTGTTTGTTGTTGTTCAACAATTTACTTTCATGTTGTTTTTCTCATGAATTTTACATAAAACTTGACAAAATTTACCCGTTCATTCACAAACACCATAAAGGAAACCTATGGACATGAAGTAAATGATAAGCTTTGTTTTTAATTCTGAAGTTGATATTAGCACAGCAAAACTAACATTCACACAACAGATCATAGCCCCAAGGCACATGCACAGTCACGTGACCCATAGCGGAGAGCTCAAGCACTTGTGAGAAGGGTGCTATGAAATAGATGCCAACCCATGGTCATCTAGACCGCAACGTGACCCAACGACGAAGGAAAAGGGGCCCAATGGGAAGGGTGTGCAGCTAGCCCAGCTCTTGGCCCCGTGGACCATATGTCCACATTTTTCAGCCCTAAGACATTAGATGGTGAATTAATGGTCCAACAAATTGCACCTGCGGCAGGAAAATTTGTCACTCAGTTAGTGATTTTTAGGGAGGAATTGTAGGATCGTTAGCGATAAGGGTGAAATTGTAGGATGGTTAGCAACCAAGTTCATGGATGAGCTTGTAGCTCATACTTTTTTTAGTTTTTCACCAATTTGAGCTCAAAAAGAGGCTACCTAGGGGTTTTTGGATGTTATGAATCCATTGGTGACCTTCGTTTTCTATTTTGAGCACATCTAGATGGAATTTTTATAGGTTGCAGGCTAAGGGGTGTATGGATCAAGTAGGGTTTGGTAGCATTTTATGAGGGTTTTAAGCATGAAGAAGACCTTGTAGGGGTTTCTTCACCTTCAAAATTCATTTGCACCATCTAATACTTACAAGGTTCAACTCTTGGAAAATTTTCTCTCTATGTTGAGTTGAGGGAAGCTTGGATTATGTCCTTCTTTTTGCATGTATGATCAATTTTGAGATGAGGCTAATGTTCTTTGTAGAAGACTCCTTGTATTGTTGTAGTTTAAATGGTGACTGCAGGTTGTCATGTTGTTTTTATGTGAGAGTTCTCTGCATGAGAAAATTTCCTTGAAAGGGAAATATCCACATGGTCATCAGCATACTTTATATATTTCATTTTTAGACTCAAATATGAGTGGTCTAGTCATGTTGACAAACCCGGAGATGTAACCCAGGAGGGGTGAACTTCTTCATCAAAGCTTGTGTTTCTCTTCTCTATGCCTACATGAATTATATGTGTTGTGTTAATTATGATTACTTTCACATGAGAACTAATTCATGCTTGAAGGGACACTAAACAAACATGTTACTTATGAAGACCCATTTTCATGCTTACAAAGTGTCAACACGGTCCTAGTTGTTGTTTAATTTGATTTTGGAAAGAGAGAAAGAAATCACCTATTCCACTTTCAGAACAGTTTGGTATGAGAGCACAAGTTGACAAAGTTGCAAGATGGGCAGCAAAAATAGTATCCAAGAGCTTGAAGAGAGAAATTTGGCTCTTTGGATAGAGAATATAGAGTTGAGAAGGATGTTTGAGATAGCTAAAGAGGAGAAGAGGCACATGCACTTTGTATTGCAGCAAGTGCTTGATGAGCAAGTTGCAGAAAGTAAGAGACCTCTAAGATGAATCCAGTATGTGCTCATGGTTCAAATAGTGGTTTTGGACCATATGTGGAAGATGATGCATGTGATTTTTCAAGCATATCCAAGAAGCAGACCCTATGGAAGTGGACACAAGTGGATGGTTAGATTCATCTACAAGTTGGACGACATCGTCATCATTAAAAGCAGAAATGATGCATGACAAGTTTAAAGAGGTAATCAGCATCTCAAGTACTACTCCTTCCCTTCATTTTTTACAAAATTTGAGAAACATACCAAGGGTATAGGTATGAAGTTGCTTTCTATGATGGGATATGAAGGTGGAGGTCTTGGAAAAAATGGTCAAGGCAATACCAATTTGATTATGGTTGAGGAAATACCAAAGTACCAGGGATTAGGATATAGCTTAAGGGAGTTTGCAAAATGCTGCAAAAGGTTTGAGGTACATCAAACATTTGAGCATGAGATTTCACCACCTTGTGACAACCATCAAAGTTTCAACTCTAGAGACAGGTATAACTCTTAAGAGTGTTTACCAATGCACGGAAATTTTGAATACTTGTGGAATCAGTACCCTTGTACATTTTGTGATTCTTTTCACCATTGAGTAGTTGTGTGTGAGCAACATATAGTAATGGTTAAAATAATGAATGAAATTCTAGGCATCAAACATAGCGACTTTCTTTTGCATGAGAGAGCTTTTATGTCTGCAAACAAGAAGAATTTTTTCTGCACTCATTGCAAAGTGCATGGACATGGCACTGAATGATGTTGGAGGTTGCATCTGGAGCTTCATTCAAGGAAATGTAAGGAGATTATGTTGCATAATGCAAGGGGTTCAAAAGGTATCAAAGAGTACTCTCCACAATCCTAAGCGACCTTAAAAATAATATGGTGCGAGAAAAGAATCCAAAAGCCTAGGAGAGGCAATATTTGGGTAGACTTGTTGTAAATATGTTTTGTAAATTGTTTGTAAATACTTGTTGTCATTACCTATTTAAGGTACTTTTGTAAAGTGAACATCATTGTCACTATGTTTAAAAAGTAAATATTTTAATTGATTTATGTATTGGATTTTTATAAGTCCACACATTCAAGTACTTTTTAATGAATGTACAAAGTTTTTCGTTCAACTTTGCCTACAAATTTGTCACATGTTCACCTCAAGTATTCAAGATGAAACTTGTGTGAATCAAATCTTTATTTTGAAGATTGTATAAGATGATTGTGTTTGTAGGCATGGCCAATGTTTCCATTCAAAATTTTACAATTTGGATTTGATATTTTGGGTATTTTTTATATGAACTAGGGAAGTAAACTTTTCGAGCCCAAAATTCCTAGTGGAGAGGTGTGATCAGGTGATCAAATTTATGCTCGAAAATGAAAGTGCCCAGAACTTGTTGCAACCAGTGCCAAATCAAAGTTCCTGTTGGTCTGAATTTAATTACATTTGTTTCACCTCAATCTGACACTGGTATCTCAAGTTAAATCTCGCTTACCATTTTCCCAAACAGGCAAAAATGGTAAAATTTTGGTTTTGACCATGTTTTTTGGGTTTTTGAGGGCCAATGGCAAGGTGCCACTTGGTCTCCCTCCATTGGTCAAAAATATTCAATTTTTCATTGGTTGATGGTGTGTATTGTGTGGACCAATAGTAGGGAGCCATGTGGTCCAATGGGAAGCAGCCATGTGGCCTCCCCACACTGGTCTAAAAATTTGTTATGGAGGTCGAGCAGCCCACAGGAGTCGAACTCATGACCTCCCACCAAGCAACCACAGGCCTAATGACTAGACTATCACATGTTTCTTATTACGTATGGTGTAAAAACTATATAAATTGTATTATATGTGGCGCACATGGGGGAGGGGGCCAGGGATAAGCCCTAACCGATGCCCACCCCACGCCCACAGGATCACAAGAAAGGGGTGCCAGGGGTTAGATCTTAGCCCCAACCCACAGAGCCACACCCACAATAAACATGCAATATAACCCAACACTGGAGCCTATAGAATGACCGGAGGCGGAAATTTTGGGGGTAGCCCCGGGTTGCATGACCCCTTATGTGACAAAGTGCATGAAATGGAAAGGGGGGCAGCCCCTAAGGGCCTGGCCCCAAGGCACATGCATAGTCATGTGACCCATAACAGAGATTTGAAGTGCTTTCAGGAAGTGCACTATGAAATAGGCACTGGCCCATGGTCATTTGGACCGCAGTGTGACCCATTGATGAAGGAAAAGGGGCCTGGTGGGGAGGGTCCACGGTTATCCCACCCATTGGCCCCGTCCCGTGGCTCATATGTCCCCATTTTTCAGCCCTAAGGTGTTAGAGGGAGAATTAACGGACCAACAAATTGCACCTACGGAGGGTGAATTTATGCTTAGTTAGCGATTTTCAGGGAGGAAATGTGGGATCGTTAGCGAGAAGGGAGAAATTGTAGGATGGTTAATAGTCAAGTTCATGGATGAGCTTGTAGCTCATAAATTTTTTAGTTTTTCACCAATTTGAGCTTATAAAGAGGCTACCTTGGGGTTTTTAGATGTTTTGAATCCATTGTTGACCTTTGTTTTCTATTTTGAGTAGTTCTATATGGCCTTTTGCAAGTTGGAGCCTAAGGGGTATATGGATCAAGCAGGGTTTGATAGCATTTTATGAGGGTGTTTAGCATGGAGAAGACCTTGTAGGGGATTCTTCACCTTCATAATTTATTTGCAGCAACTGACACTTGCAAGGTTCAACTCTTGGACATTTTTATCTCTATGTCAAGTTGAGGGAAGCTTGGATTGTATCCTTCTTTTTGCATGTATTCTCAATTTTCAGATGAGGTCTAAGGTCTTTATAGCATACTCCTTGTATTGTTGTAGCTTACATGGTGATTGCAAGTTGTCATTGTTGGGTGTGGAGCCTGATTATCTTCTGTATTCAAATGTTTCAACCGGATGTATACCCCAGGAAGATTGTACACCCCTCCACGCAGGGGGGTGCGGGGGGGACTTCCCCCCCCCCTATGGGGGTTTGGGGGTAGCGCCCCCAAAGCTGAAAACAAATGTAAATTTGCCTTGTAAAAGTATAGTAATTTCTAGTCAATCTGGTCGTTCATAGCGATGATATGACAATAAGTTATGTTAATTTAGGTTTTTTCCCTAGAAAGCACCCCTCACTATATATGACCGAATTATAATTGCATCTAGTGACTGTATTATGAGTGAGGAAGAGAGAGGAGATTGAGAGCGAAGAGGGAGTTACAACGGATCTGTTGTAGGTTGTATCTCTTTAGTTTGCTAGATAATATAAAAAGAAGGACTGGTTGTTTCTCCGTGGACGTAGCCCAAACTAGGTGAACCACGTATATCTGTGTCTCTCTTGTTTTATGCATTTTCGGTGTTTATATTTCTACAATATTTTATGTGTTCCATTGCTCTGTAATATATAATTTTCTAACAATCATGTTGTTTTAATGTGAGAGTTCTCTGTAAGAAAAAAATTTCTTGAAAGGGAAATAGCCACATGGTCATCAACATACTTTATGTACTTCATTTTTACACTACAATATGAGTGGTCATGTTGACGGACTGAGAGATGTAGCCTAGGAGGGGTGCGTTAGGGTCCTATAATTTATAGGATCTCAAGGTGATTGAGTATTTTATCTCAGAAATATCATATTGCAAATAATTGTCAATCTGTAAATGATTTCCAAAAGAAAATAGAATAAAAATGAGAAGAGGGTATAAAAAAAGAAGGAATAATAATAATAATAATAATTAATTAATTAATGAAAATAAAATAAAATAAATAAATAGATAAAGATAGAACCCCATCAAAAGAAAGAAAAATAAAAAGAAAATAATACTAAAAGTGTTGCAAATCTAAATGCCACTCTTGATAGATAGTTCTCTTCATGACTGATAAATAAAGGTTGTGTGCAGCTTGTTTAAAATGCCACAGTAACTAGTTATTTGTTTAATCATACAGTATAATCATGGTTAAACATGTGTGAATTTTTGTAAATTAGACTAGAGAATAAAGATCTGCCAAACAATTTAATCTTGGTAAATCAGTAGTTAGGTATAAAATGACATTGGTTCAACTGTTTAATCTGAATCAATAGTAGAAATAAGTGATAGGATTTAAGTAGTTTTTCATTTTCCATAAAAGAAAATAATTATGGGTTTGCTAGTCTAAATGCACCCCTTTAGAAAAATAAAAATGTTAACTTAGTTAAAGGGTAGGCAAAAATAATTGGGTTTTATAAATGTAATTATTTGCCCTTTACCCTAAGTCTCAGTGACATTATAAAAGGAAGGAACGATGGAATAATGTACATTCATAAACATGTTTTATATCCCAAATATTATCCTAAGTTTCAAAAGCATCATCAAAGAGGCGTGTATGGACAAAAATCTATTTTGTCGTTTATTGTTAAAAGGGGTCGCAATCAAAGCATCAGGATTCTCTGCTCTTTAGGATCAACAACACTCATTTATTTTCCCCCCCCCCCCCTCCATCCTAGATTTACCACTCAGGGAGGTCTGAAAAGGTGGTATTTCTCTGTCGTGCCCCATCATTACGTTGCTTCCTCTCTGTGTTTCACACCCCCCGGATGATACCACTTATTGCCTCCTACCCCCTCTAAAAACTGGCTTCCCCTCATCCCTTTACCGTGTCCCTACCCTACACCTCCGCCATTCATATCCTGCCACGTTCCCTATCTGTTTCCTAATTAAATGTTTTCCTGGCAAAATTACCGTTGAGAATTCAATTTTTCTTCCCGAGTAACCATTCAAATTCAACAATCTGCGCCAACCTCCAATAGAACTGGGCATCCTTCCTTAAAAAAACATTGAACTGTCTTCATTGTCCCTTTCACTCACTTATTCTCCATAATTCACAAGTTTTCTGCAAAGCGACTAGTTTCAAAACATTTGTTCAACCAAATCAAAATTGTCAGCATTCTATCTCCCCTCCCCTAAGGACTCACCACCTGAAATTTGTTCCCAATAAGCTTTTCCTTCCATCACCATTAATCATTCACTGATCTAAATATGCCTCCAAAGAGAAAGAACCAGGAGAACCCTATTAATCCATTAATCCCTCCATCCATAGACTTAGATCATATTC
>APFE031314501.1:10505-24474 GCA_000404065.3 Pinus taeda
CAGCTGCCTCATCCTCCACAGCACATCAGGAGGCAGTCAAAACTACAAATCAAGCTCCCAGCAAAGGCAAGGAAAAAGATATGGAGCAAGAACAAGCACAACAAGCATAGGTTCAGCAACAACAATAGGTACATCAGCCAGAAAAGGAGCAGCCATGGCAAAAATAACAAACAGCAGAGGCCCCAATGGTCACTGAGCAGCAGCCAGCACAAATGGTGCCTCCTAGGCAAGAATCAAGAATTGATGCTTCAGTCCTCCAAACCCCACAAAGAGAGGACATAAGCAGGAAACGGGACAGAGAGACTCCCCTCACTACATCAACAACTCAAGGGGAGAAGATACAAAGGTTAAATCCTTTTTCAGAGGAAGAAATGCCAATAGGGCAATCTTCGGGTGTGGGCCTGCCTAGCATGGAGGCCTCAGCAAGTTCCTTCCAGCAGGAACAAGAGAGGGCATGAGGAGGAGAAGTTAGCTCCCCCAGCCAACAAAGAGGAGCTGAAAAGAGCATCAAGCAGCAGTTCAAGGACATCAAGAAAAGGAATGAGCCCATAAGGCTACAATTGTATAATCATTTGCTGAAAATGGCTCCCACCAACCAGCAAAGACTCATGTCTGCTTTTGATGTCCAGGAGGGAAAAATGATCATGAGCCATTTCATGTCAGCCGTGCAGCAGCCACAGTCAGTTGCAGATTAGATCAGGACCAACCTTGAGGTCCTTGCCAAGGACATCCACCCAATGGATCAAATTGAATTACACAAGCAAACGGGTGAGATGGTGTATGCCTCCTTGGAATACAAGACATTGGTGAACTACAGGCTACAAAATAGCCTAAATAATACCACTGCACAACTTGAGTTGGAAAGGGCATCCTCTCAAGCAAAGGACAACAGGATCAAAGCTTTGGAGGACATCATAATAGAGCTAGGGCATGATCTTAAGGATGTCAAAGCAGTGCAGGAGCTGTTGAAACTAAGGGATGCTGATATGGCAGCATTAAAGAAGATGATCAAAATCCCAGTAACTCTTCATCCCCAAATTGAAGAGGTTGACCAGCTAAGATAGGACAAGGATGCAGCAGCTATGCTGGTAACACTGTATAAACAGCTCATCCAAACACAAGAGAAGTTGGAGGAATCAGAGGTTGCACTTCAGGCAGCATTGCAGCAAAAAGAGTCAGGACAAACTTCACAACCTCCTCCAGAAACAATTAATGTGGAGGAAGCTCCTCAAACCACTGCCCCTCCTAGTCAGCAGACATAGCAACCAGCACCCTCCACCTCAGCACCAACAACAGAGCAGGCTGAAAGCCTTGATATGCAGAATATGAGAAATGAAATTCAAGTCTTGGAGGCCCAAATTTCAGAGCTGAATCAAGCCAAAGAAACTCTGGCTAAGATCAATGAAAAATATGATAAATCCAAGAAAAATGTAGCAGAAAGAGAAAGAGAGGTAAAGGCTCTCAAAAAGAGAATAAATGAGCTAGAAAAGGAGCTCACACTAGACAAAGTAACAGCTGAGCTCAAGAGAATCCTATGGGCCAATATTGGCCAGTCCATCACAGACCAGTGCAAATACATTGAGGCCATTCATGAGCAAATGGGTCTCATTGGAAAAGCACACAGGGAAATCCAAAGGGCAAGGGCATCTCTAGGCAGCATGCCTGAGGTTGCCACCAGAATGATAAATATTCTTAACTATAGGACAAGCTCTCAGCTGATCAAAATGGGAATTGCCAACAGGACTGAGACCATTTCAATGGTCAAAAGGGTCCTGACACTAAGAAACCTGGTTCAGACCTTAGAGAGAAGAAGCCAGGATATGCAGGCAGACATTAACAAATTCCAGGACAAGTTCATGGCATTACAGAACAGAGGTCTTCCTAGCCTGATGGACCCCTCAGGAAGGCTACTTTCACATGAAAAATATTCCAAGTGGGTCAACACCTTTGCTGCTAATCAGATTGCAAAAACAGCTAGCATATCAGCAAAAACAGGGCCAGCATCATGACAGACCCTTTTTCAATAGGGTGGAGAGCTTATTCTTTATTATGAATGAAATTAATCACTTGTTTTATGAGCCTCCGAATTTTTATAAGTATACAGAGGCAGATGAGACCATAGAGTCAATTTTGAGGCATCAACTGCCCACACAGGAAGTCTGGAACAATTTGATACAACTACTGCTAAACCAAAGTCGGTAATTATGTTTTTCCTTTTGAAATATATAAATGGTCATGCACAGGAAAATATGGATATATCAGCATGTATGCAGAGAGAGGCTGAGCCAACTCAGCAAAACCATTCGGCCACCACAACAGCACTGGCAGTCACAGGTGACAGGGCCGAAAAGCTACAGGAGGACAGAGCTGCACAGACACGTCATTCAGCAGTTATAACAAAGCGTTCAACCAACTCAGTGAGCTCCAAAGGTCGAAATCTTCTGACAAGAGTAAAAGAGCATTTATGTTGTATTAAAGGCTGCAATAACTTCTTATCTACTATTTCTGTACGAGTTAAAGAAGATATTTTATTTCTCAGATGACTCAATGCCTAAGATATTTTGTATGAAACACTTCTATATATTCCCCCTCGCATGAGTTAGCAGGGGTTGGATGTCGGATGTAATTGATATCTTTGATGTAGTTCTTTTACTATAAATTCTCAGAGAAGTAATACAAAGGCGGTGGAATTTCCAAAGCTCTGTGTTGTTTGAGGCATTGAGGTGTTTAACTGAATGTTAGAGGATTCCTGCGTATTTCATGACACAATAAGTTTTCCTTACAACTCATTGTTTACGTGTTTTATCATCTTTTCATATCCATTATGTTCCTGTGCTTTACAGTTAATGGCAAAGAAAAAGAATAGTTCCAGGATTTAATCACTGATTACCCTGAACTCAATCTAAGTTATTATAAATGTTTTCTTCATTTATAGTAAAGAAGGTGTAATTCTTAATTGCTACCCTTTTACGCTATATCTTTCACAGGGATTATTGTTTCAGGAATTCAAGTTTTGCTCCTGAGGAATATATCTCTTTCTCACACCCCAGCTTAGTGGAAAATTCTTAACTACTTTTCACTAGTTGTTTATATTTCACCATCACAATTGCAAGTTTGTTTTATGAAATATTTAAATGGCCCTGTATTTCCAGCTACTCAAACTCAAGATTTCAACAACCAGTAGCCACAGACTCCATCGCCCAATGGACTAACCATATCTGCAGATTTCCACTTTGAGTACAGAAAGACATCCTTCCAAACAAACATAAATCAAAACCCATACTTCATAACTAGCCTAAAATCTCCACAAAACAGAGACAAACCTTAAAGAGAGATCCCTCTCTGATTACAGTTGGGCTAGAAGCTGTAATCCAAAGATTGGTTAGTGGTTACCCCGGCCGTATTCCCTTGGGAGTCAAAGGGAACAACTTGGGTGTTAACACCCTCCATCCTTATATCTAATTTTAGCTAGTGTTTGGACCTGAAATAATGACTCTGTCGAAGAAAATAAGTCATCAAAATCATCTTCTTTATGTTCGAACTTTGTGAGTTTTTCCTGTTCAAGTACATTATAGACGATTTTGCTTGGGTCAAATCGCCTATTCGGAATGGTGGCGAGATTTAGCATATTTATCTTTTCTGCTTCCTTCTCTGCATGCTTATAGTCATGCAGAGTGTGAACACCACACCTTAGAGGGAAAGGAGGCCAAACCTGCTTCTTTGAAGTCCTTAGAGTCTTGGTTGTTCCTCCAGACATAATCTAATAGGCTAATTCTCTAGCCAATAGCTTGTCTGGTATGTAAAAGGGAAGTACATGAGGCCAGGAAAGGCTACCGAAAACTCTTATGTATGTGAATTTATCCTCTCCAAACCAGTTTCCTAGAGCGGTTAGGTCAATCTCCACTTGCGAGGAAATCTTCGGAGTAGGCTTGTCAAAAATGGCATAGTAAATGGGCAACATAAAACCATTACAAACTTCATACATGTGGTCTTGATAATGGGCTTTCCACAGCTTCTGGTGATAAATGTGAATCGGCATGGGGTCTCGTGGAGTCCATCTCCACCCCAGCATAGGAAATTCGGAGTTGAAACAAAGACTATCTAAAATGTAGGCACTATAATAAAACAGAGGAATAGACCTATCAGTGATGCGAGTTTTATTTCTAAACTCAATAATAGCAGTGGCTAACTTATTAGATAATATATTTCCCCAATCCATTATCTCACTATTGACTGCTGCTTGCATTAAAGGAACCATCTCAATTGAGAATTTTGAGGAATCATGTAAATCCCAAATCCTACACATCATCGCCCCAGCATAACAATAAGGAGAACATAATGAATCGACAGAGTACTTACCCAAGGATTCATGCTTGTGCCTTGCGGGTTTCTGTCTCCATTCCCGAATAAGAACTGATTCAATTTCATTTTCATCCCTGAACTTCTCCAGAAATGATTTGTTGTACTTCTTCTGTGTTTCAGGCAAATGGTACATTTGTCTCAAATCATTAGGTTGAAGCGAGTCGAAGACTCTACCGTCGATTGTGCAATATCTTCTATTTGTAATAGGGATTTCCTCAACTTCCCACCTCACTACATCTGTATACGGAAGAATTTTCTCTCGAGCCGCTATTCGGTTTAGGTAGGAGTTAGATAAATCCTTTAGGGTAGCCTCTGACTTTCTGGTTGAACCTGCTATAGCTTGTACTGATACCATTTCAGGCTCTTCACCTTAAACTAGATTATAGATGCTTTGTTAGCTAGTGTTGCTGAGGCCAAGATAGGTAGTGTCTGAAATCAATCCTTTCTTTCTTGGTCCTGAATCAGCAGTAGATTGTCCTGTCACTACGGGAGCTGGAGCTGCTGCAACGCTTTTGGATTTCTTCCCCATTTGGCTTAAATTTGTTGCTTCGAAGGAGCTCTACGCAGGAGATAAAATGAACGCAATACAAAGAATAGGTGGTGCGAGCCAAATATGAAAGACTTATATCAATTAATGAATAATGAAGGATTAAAATAATACTGCCACGGATACAATCTCTGAGGATATTTCGGCATAACTGCTCCATTAATTGGCCACTTAATCCTGTCAATCATTTAAATTCCCATCATATTGTTTATTCGCCGAATAATTCATTCAAGCGTGGCTTTGATTTTTGGCGGTTAATCACAAGTGAATTGATATCGGGAATGGAATGGCTTTTAATAATAATAATCTAACATAATATATTCAAGCCTTTTCGATCTTTTTTGAAATTTGTGCCTAGCTTTATTGCAATCAGAATCGGAGAAATGCTCGAGTGGTAACATTTGTGTCATTACAAAATCCCTGATCCCCGATTGCGATATAGCTTATTCACATCAGGAGTTTTAAAAGAGTGCCTTTAATGTGTGTATGCTATATTCCCATATCGCCGATAGAGATATCGCATCGGAGAAAAGTGAGAAGGCCTTTCGTTACATTTTCCCTCCTTTCCTGATATCTGATATTTATTCACTTGTCGGATCGGGGTAAACCAATGGGGCTTTTCGTTATGCATCCTTTGTTGTTGTGATATGTTATCGCTTTATCGCAATAATAAAGAATTATATATTTATTTTATAAGACTGATTTATGTTTATTGAAAAGGTTTATAATGTATTGTTTCTTTCGGACCTTTTGATGAAAAATGAGTTGATTACCAATTTCATTCAAAAATCTATAAAAAGGGACCAATTTCATATTATAGTTAAAGATAATTTTTTTTGAAATGGGGTTTGTTGTACAGCTCAACATATCCCTAACTAAATTCATAATGCATCTATGCATGAATCTAGGATGGTAATTACAACTTTTCATAAAAATATAACCTAGACAAAGATTGTAAAACCATTGATTGTCTTACTTTAGTAATAGGTCATACTTATGGGAACTCCTATCCCATGACTCCATTATCCTTAAATTAATTTATTCTAGGATGTAGGGAGGTATTATTTTTTTAAAGGCCAGTGATGTTTTTGAGCAAAGTTGTATAATTTGTAAAAATATAACTTGAGTAATTATGGGTGGTATGTCGATATATGGCTTGGATAAATGAAATTTCAATTATTTTTTTAAATTTATTTATCCTAGTCATTTCAATTTTATGCACTTCATAAGAAAATTACAGTGTGTCATTGAATGGATCAAAAATCTGATTTGTGAGTTCCGATAAATCTCTAACTTTGACTAGAATTGCAAAAAAATTAATTCTTTTGGAATCTTGATATGTAGTTACCCAATTTGATATGTAGTGGTATACATGGAAGACACTCAGCCGCTGACACAACTATTATCCAAGACAAAGGGTTTTATTGTGGAGTACAATACTTGTCCCATTCCTCTGGCAGCTATATCAACCATAAGGAATTCATAGCCAATATCTATCAGTTGACCATTCATCTAGAGAATTAGCCACTTGTTTATTTACTATCCAATAATGGAGTGAACTGGCTATCTAACAATTGTTTCATGGATGGCAGGACGCAAGAGTGCGCTGAATATTCATAATGTCTATATATTCAAGTTGCTATTGATTGATACTTTTGTAATTAGGGCCTATACTCTCATGGGTTTGATACGAAATACTGAGATAGCGGAAGCATTTGAGCTAGCAACAAGGCACACAACAAAGGCACATGAAGCATTTGAGCTATTAAAAAGGTACACAACAAAGGTGTTATTTCCTCTTCACTATATTTATCATTCGTCGACCCAATCTGTTTTAAGTTTTCAAGTTTTAGAATTTAGTTTCATTCATAGTTTCAAGTAGATGGTATTGATCAGTGTCCAAATGTACAATGTGTTACCTCTTATCATCAATGAATTAGAGTATGTTGGTCACATTTGGGGTGACCATATAGGAATTCGCATATTTCTAGAATATTTGGAAGATAGGGGATAGATTGTGATGCAGTGGAAGCAATATCTATAACACAAATAAGGGAAGATATAACTAAAATTGTAGAGGCTAAAACCACAACACAAATTATCAAGGAATTTGCAATAGTGCGGGTTGTAACACTAGGGAAAGGGACATAGAAACCTAGAAAGAAATAATTATAATAGTAAGAAGCATCTCATGACAATGACTTCTTCAATAGGTTTATTGGATGTTTGTTCTCTCAAAGTGTCCTCCAAAATGCTCTTCAAAGTCTACTGTAAGGATGATGTCAAGATTGTCACTTGGTTCCTCCAAATGTTACCAGAAAGCCTAGTATCTAGAGGTCAAAAACGTCGAACCAAGTCTTACTTCAACTAGTCTTTAAGGTATCTTCAAGAGTCCATCAAAGGATAGAGTCCAATACTCCAAAATTTCCTTCACCCTTCATGGTATGTTTCTTCAAAATTGATGCCAAGGTGTACAATAGGTTTTCAAGATTGTGTTGTCACCTCAAGGACGTATTTATAAAATGCTTTAAAAGGTTCTTCAACCCTGCTTCAAATTCACTTGAAATGACCCTTCAAATGTTGCTCCAAAGGATGACCAAAACCCCACTGCCAAAACTATCCAGGGGTTTGCTACTTCTTTAATTAAGGTGTGCTTAAAATTGTAGATGAATATTATAACATTTTTTTTTCTCCTGAAAGTTCAATATATGCTACACATGGTCCTCAAAATAATCTCATGGGAATGATCTCAAAAAAAGCCATAGAAGGACCTAAGAATCCATTACTAGTGAAACCAAAAAGCTAGGATCAAACAAGCCCATTTATGTTCCTCCATCATACATAGGTTACTGATTTTGTCTCTTTGTAAAATCATCTTAAGTCCTAGAATATTCCATAATGGTTTCCTCTTCGGAAAATCCTTGGATTAGATCTTTGGGACAAGGTCTTACCTTAGGGATTGAAATTTGAGAAACTTTCAATCTTTTCACTATCATAAGTTTGAATTCTAATTGTGAAGAGAATAAAAGATTCAGTTCTTCCCTGTGATCTGAAGCTTGGGATCCTTTAAGATGATATCTTGCAGTACTTCTATCTTATTCCAATATTTTGTGCACTATAGATGGTTATATATCTAGACTAACATGTTACCTTATTTTTAGTTAGTATCACTAAAATTGACAATCCAATTTGAAAATTATAGTCTACAATTATAACTCCCTTTCATCTTCCCACTCACCATTATTGATGGGGAGAATTGTCTCGATCAGTGTTAGGAGGTATGCCTAGAGTATTTTGTTAGAAAGGTGGCATGAGGAAGAGGTATCCAACACAATGTGGATAGAGGAGATGGATACAACTGCAGATTTGGCCATGGTGAAGATGAAAAAGGTTGCGACTTTCATTCTAATGGTTAACAAGTACAATGAAAATTTTTCTTCACTAAGGAAGAGAAAATTCGACTTGTAATATCCCTAGTTCTCTTGCACGTACATTCTAGCTTAGTGTGGTAATGTGATCATTTTATGCTACATAAGTTAGTAAACATGATATTTCACCTATGATTGCAAGGTTTGTATGCACAATGGGTAATAATAAATATAATAGAATTATATTTATTTATATAGTTACAATAATATTCCTTTCATTAAGAAGAGTAAGAAAACTTTGGGTGATAAAGGAAATCACGTTCTCTAGGGTTTCGAATTTGAGCAGCATTTGGAGGTGCATCGCTGCTTAGTCAGCCTCGACTTCACTCTTGGGTACATGGAATCAAGAACAGGTATAACATGGTTTGGGGGCACCTTTCATTCATATGCATTCAAAATTTTGGAGGATTTTATTTTCTCTATTCTATGTTTGTTACCTCAGGGGAATCAGGGGCTTTGTGGTTACATTTTTCTCACAGGGTCTATCAATCTCTGATGAGTGGCTACTAGAAAGAGAAATATAGGCATTTATAGAAGGTATATATGCCTCACCTACATCATGATGATCGAGATAGTTTATAAAAAATTATCATGGGACGTTGTATTTCCCAATGGTTGTGGGGTCTGTTGTATATCAAATGCAGGAATACATAAAACCATATTCCTATTATGGATATCCTTCTATGAGTGTATGATGATAGCTTTGAATCATTTAGGGCTAACCCTAATCAATGGTGAAACCTAACTAACCAAAAATTTCAGAGAACAATGGGAGAGTAGGGAAGAGGTGGGGGGTAAAAAGAGGTAGCATTGGGAATACCAGGGCAGGAGGGAATGGTGAAGAAGAAGAAAAGAAAGGAGAGTGCTTGAGGAAGAGACGAAATCACGAGGAAGAAAGCACTACTAGGAAGATAGAAAGCTTGGATAATGCAAGGAATAAGTTAACATTATCGATTTCACAAGAATATGTATGGCCTTGATGGAACAACATCAAAAAGGACATAACTAAGCTCTAGTATCACAAGTTAGTGTTAGAAATTATGGGTGATTTTATGTTAATAAACCCTCACAATATTCATCTACCTTACTAAATACCTATTTTAAGGTTTTTTCGTTTTAAATTATTTTGCTGTGAGAATTTTCATGTGCCAACAAATGTTGTCACCAATGGTTATGTTCTTACAATCCCCTATTGTTTGCATTGATGTTAATTTGGGGAGTAAATAATATCATGTTAAGGGCTAGGGTCATACCAATAGTTTTAAGCCTGAGTCCAAAATCGAATGACTGATAGTATGGTTAATCTCATTATAGAGGACAAGTGCATATGGAATTCTACTCACAAGCACCTAGGGGATAGAACAGAAGGTAACCCTATTGAGAGATGAAATCATGATTCTATGGGTCGTGACCAAGCTTGAGAGTGGAGAACATCCATCTCTAGAAACCCTCCTTGATAGACCTATAGGATTTAGTGTTGGAAACTGGCTTTAGCAATAGACTTTAAGAATAGAGGTCCATAAAACATTTCCTAATCAGATATTGTTTTATTCTTGTGGGGTTCAAAACACAACAACAAACATATTTTATGTGTAGCCACTACCCTTGATTGTAGCCATCAATAATAAACAATTTTGTATAGTAGTTAACCTCTTGTCCATCTATTAAAATCTTTGATGACCGAGGACACTATGGTATGCCACGATCCCAAATAAGATGCATAAAAATTGTAGGTGTTAATCATGTACAGAAATTACCTGCAAATGAATTCCTGAAAAATAAAAAATATACAATGGTGAGAAACACAAAACAAATACACATATATTTCTCCCTAGATCCTTAAACCAAGACTATGAGATTTATTTTTCATTATATTCCTTTCAATGTTTCAATACATATATATAAATGTTGAAGCATCCATCAAACACAATCCATTAGCCATGGATTAGAACATGGTTGTAGTCCCCTTGACCGTATCTACAAGATACCATGGGAAGAAAACCATCATGCCTGAAACCATGTGCAAAACCCATGCAAAAAAGCATAGGTAGGTATACCCACCTAATATAGGCTCCAAAAAAGTAATTTATCGGGGTGCTACCCTGGACCCCATCGAGGGGGGGGGGGACTGCCCCCCTCAAACCCCTAACAGGGGGGGTTAACACCTCTAGTGTGACCCCTTTACTGCACTGAGTACAATGAAGCTAGGTCTTGTTGCCTAGCTCACTTCACGCATGGCACGACTCATGGAAAGAATATCAAACACACCCAACATTATCCCAATTTTTCTTTTCTTTTCAACACAGGGGGGCACCAGAGAGCTTACTCATTGGTCTAGCCCTACAAAGCCCATTGTTTCTCTACACCAAGATAACTTCTAAGTGCTCAGAGACTTTTTCAATGCATCTACAGTATTATTCGAAGTGTCTACCTTTACCAAAAACACATTTTTTTCCTCAACCATATCCCGTACAAGGTGATACTGAACATCAATGTGCTTTCTCTTTGAATTATAAGAAGGGCTCTTTTCCAAGAAAATTATACATTGGTTGTCATAGTTTATCCTAATAGTTTGCTTTAGTAACCCCATAGATGAACATAACCTCTACAACCAAACTTCTTCCTTTATTGCGTGAGTGATTGTCATGTATTATGCCTTTGTAGTTGAAAGTGCCACTACAGACTATCTCTTAGTCATCCAATTGACTGCACCTACAAATAGGTTAAACACATACCCACTTGTAGATATTCTTTGATCCATATTTCTAGCCCAATCTTCATCAGCAAAGCCATAGATGTAAAAACGTTTGTCGAATCCCAATCTTCCTTGGTAGCAAATACCATAATCACTAGTGCCATGCAAATACCTAAAAACTTGCTTAAATATTGTTGAATGCTCCTTCCACAGTTTTAACATAAGCCTGCTCAATACTCCCACTACATGTGCAATGTCTAGTTTCGTACATACCATTTCATACATTAAGCTACCAATTGCGATTGTGTATGTGTTACACTGAAATTTGTCACCATGACTATCTGCAGTTAATATGGCTCAATCAATAGTCATATTATCCTCCTTGTCAAGCCTTATACCTCTGCTCTTCATGTCAAACTTCAAGAAAGAGAGAAAGTCACTAAAAAACATGTTTATCTCTGGGTACGCAGGTTCTCTCTACCTTACCTGCGTGTACGCATCCCAAGTTCATAATACCTACATACTTGTACGCTCTGTATGTAAAGGTCTGGGTGCGTACTCCTGTAAAGGTCAAAAGGCGCGAGTTTCATCTTAAAAAAGTTACTTGTGGTCATTTCTAGAGCATTCTAGAAGATTGTTTGACGTGTATTGAGCGCCAACAGATGGTTCATGTATCCCTATGAAAGAGGAACTTATCCCATCAAGAGAGGAGCTACCCCATCCAAAAGAGGGGCTTATCCCATTGATGTTGGACCTGATTAACTTCCTCTAGAGCATTATAAATACATGCATTGGGCCAGAGGAGGGGGGGTTGAAAGCTGAACATTCCAAAGGGTAGATGTTGCTGGAATTAGGACTTCCTTGTAGAAGCTTGTGAGGAGAGATTCCCATCCTTTCTTGTTTCATTTGGAAGTGGGTGAGCTTATCAAAGTAAAGGAAACCTCTTGCTGGACCCTGGGAGGAACTTGCACAACACCAAGGCTCAGGTTGTAATGGTTTCTTTTGTTTCCTATTAATACAAATAAGTCCATTCTTCTCAACAATTTGTTATTAATGGGTTGTTTCATATACTCCTTGGTCTATATGTTGAATATGTTTTATTTTATGAGATATTCAGGTGCTATTTAATCGTTTGATTGTTAGTGAATGCAGGTTTCGGAGAGGAGGAGCTCATCCGAATCGACGAGGCTGGACTACTACAATAGTGTTGGACTACAGGTAGGATCTAAACACTTGATTTCTTATATGGTAAATGCATATTTAGAGAAGGATTGTTCTTAATTGTCTTGTTTGTCACTAGAAAGCCTTAAGCTTCTAGGGAGGTTGGTTTTGTCCACAAAATTAACTCTTTCCGCATAACAAAATGGCGACTCCACTGGGTAACTCCATTGATGTGAATGATTTTCCCTTTGTGTGAAACTTTGATCTGAGAAAAGTCATTTCTTTTCTGTTTTTTGGCTGTTTGACTCTGTATTTGGGTGGGCTTGCTTAGAGTTAGATTAGAGTTTAGTTTTTCTTGGTTTTTCCAGTAGTACGCACCCTCTGAGTTGAGCACAGTGCTTACTTGTATGCACTGTAGCTTTGTACACAGAGCGTACACGCACTTGTGCAAACAGGCTACCTGCGTACCCTGTCAAAAATTGAGAAAATTTCAATTTTTCAATTTTTCCTCTTAGATTTTGTCTTTATTTAGTTTTTACTGCCTAGATCCACTGGTTACCTATCAAAGATCTTCACCTGAACTTGTTTCGTTAGCGTCAAGAGTTTTAGTGAAATTCATAGAATTTCTAGCCCTAGGGGTTGATTTTTGCATTGGTCCTGTAGTGACTTTGACTTTAGAAGTTGTGAAACCTTGGATCTCTCTAGTTTTATCAGTCTTCTTACGAGTCGGACCTGTCATAAAGTCTACCTATGTGAGCAACCTACCTTTGTGTTGTCTCTTTGCGGAATTTCGAAGAATCTTGTTGATTGAGTTGTGAATTTCATTCTTGAGAAAAAGAACAAAAGAGATTGATTTTTGTTTTTGACTGGTTTATGATTCTGCATGAGCTGGTCCTTGGTTTGATTGTTACCGAGTAAAACAACCTAGAATCATCTTAGTAGGCTTTTGCCTCTTTAGACTTGCTTTTAGGTAAATTCCCTTTTGATTTTCTTTTGAGTGAGTTTTTCATAGATTTTTATAAATTTTGAAATTGCTTTTGTTAAAATAGTTTTATATGCTTTGTTAAATAGGAAAAATACAAATACATCTCCTTTGCAAAGTTTGTTTTAAGTAGCATTTGAAGTTTTTGAAAGAAAAAGGAATTTTCGTACAAGTAATGAGTGGTCATGTGTTGTATGCTTGGAAAAGATAAAGAGATTGTTTCTTTGATTGTCTGTTAAGAAAGTTTCTTTTATCAAAAGTTTGCATTCTCCAACTCTCTTAGCTAGGGAAATTCATTGAAAAGGAAAAGTAGTGTAAATCATCCTAGGTGCATCTTTTTAGTGGATTTGAGTCGAGTCTACACATCATCAGTTTCATCTCCACTACCTTTTGTCTTAAAGAAAAACCATAAAATCAACGCTTAAAGTAAAATCAACTTAGAAATTTTTCTTTTACTAGGGCTCTGAAGCACCAATATAGATCAGGCTAGTGTCTTGGAGTAGGAGAGTAATTAACTCTCCAAGACTACAAAACCAAAAAAGTAGCTTATCTTGTGATAGGATAATTCCAGCTGTTGCATTTATACTCTGGGAAAGCTCCTCTTAAGGGAGAAGCACGAGATCATGTCCAAACCAGTGAGGGGATCAATCCTCCCTCGTTGGGAACGACGCTAGACACGCACGCATTACAAATGGTAAACCTCGGATTAACCATTGTCAAGGAGCCAGGGGTCACTTATCGGTAAACCTTGGATTGTTGTCAAGGAGTCGGTAAGGGGATTGAGCTTGATACTC
>APFE031314501.1:30768-60146 GCA_000404065.3 Pinus taeda
GGCCATCCCAGAAAAATTCCTTCTTAACCCTGTGGTAAGTTTTTAAAAATCTTGAGTGCCCTCCTAAGGGAGAAGTGTGCAATTCCATAAGAATCTTTTGTTTCAGCTGGGAATTCTTACAGAGGTATAAGTGATCTTTGTAACATAGCAAATCATTTTTCCAACTAAATGTATTAGACGTACTGGAATCTTGTTGTAACTTCTGAATAAGTGCCCATACTTCTTCGTCATTCTTCCATTCCTCCCTTGCTTCATTTATCCAGTCTGGTTGGATAATAGAAATTGCACACAACAATACTTCTGCATCCTCATCCTTTCTTGAGAGTGCATCTGCCACCACATTTTGCTTCCCTTTTTTGTAGATGATTTCAAAGTCATAACCCAACATCTTTGTCACCCACTTTTGTTTCTCTTCAGAGGATAATCTTTGTTCTAAAAAGTATCTAAGGATATCATGATCCATTTTTACCTTGAAGTGTCTTCCCATTAAGCAGGGTCGCCATTTCTTAAGTACATGGAGTATTGCCAACATTTCCTTCTCGTAAATAGCTTTGCGTAAAAAATTTCCCTTGATTGGACGACTTTCAAAAGCAATGGGTCTTTCATCTTGCATTAAAACAACACCAATTCCATTTCCTGAAGCATCACATTCCACAATAAAGGTTTTTGTGAAGTCCGGTGTAGCTAAGACCGGTGCTTGGCACATTGCCTCTTTAAGATGTTCAAAGGCCTTTGTTGCTTCCTGAGTCCATGAAAATGCATCTTTCTTCAATAATGTTGTTAGAGGTGCTGCTATTCTCCCATAATTCTTAACAAACTTGCGATAATACCCTGTCAACCCAAGAAATCCTCGCAGATGCTTTATGGATGTGGGAATTTTCCATTCCTTAATGGTTTTAATTTTGCTAGGGTCTACCCTAACTCCTTCATGAGATACAATATGACCCAAATATTCCACCTATTGGACTCCAAAGAAACATTTGATCTTTTTGCATATAATTGTTTTTCCTCCAATAGTTGTAGCACCCTGTCAACATGTTCAACATGATCCTTCCAAGATGATCATCAAAGATACTAACACAAATTTTCTAAGGAATGGTTTGAAAACTGAATTCATCAAACCTTGAAATGTTGAGGGTGCATTGGTAAGGCCAAAAGGCATGACCAAAAATTCATAATGACCCTCATGAGTTCTAAATGTTGTTTTCGGCATGTCTTCAGTCTTCATTCTGATTTGATGATATCCTGAATGAAGATCCAACTTGGTGAAGTAAATTGATCCATGCAATTCATCCAGTAATTCATCAATGACAAGAATGGGAAACTTATCTTTAATAGTAAGCTTGTTGAGCTCCCTATAATCTGGACAGATGTGCCATGATCCATCCTTCTTGTCAACCAATACTACTGGAGAAGAGAAAGAACTTAGACTCGGTTGAATTATACCAGCCTCTAGCATTTCTACAACCATACGTTCAATTTCACGCTTTTGGGCATAGGGATATCTGTATGGCCTGATGTTTGGAGGAATACTTCCTGGAATCAGATGAATAGCATGATCATGATCACGAATAGGTGGGAGACCTTTGGAGTCTCAAATACATTGGAATGATTGTCCAAGACTATTTGGAGATCTGGAGAAATAGATGATTCCAATGTGGAAACATCTAGCGAACATAATTGTGCAATTACACCTTTTTGTCCCTTTTTTAGAAGCTTTATCATACCATTAGAGCTGATTATCTTTCCCGGTTTCCCTACAATACCCCTTAATACAACTTCCTTTCCTTCCATAGAAAATTTCATGAAAAGTTCTTGAAAATTAAAAGCTATTGTACCCAAGGATTGTAGCCATTGGACTCCTAGTACAACATCAGCACTTCCCATTGGAATGGAAAGCATTGGGCTAGTCAATACATATTCTCCCATGGATAGCTTGATATTATGGCACTTTCCAGAGCAATTTATTGTTCCTCCATTTGCAACCATCACTTGACACTCTGGTGCTGGATTTAGGAAGCAATTCAATTCTTTTGCTACCTTACAATGAATAAAATTGTAGGTACTTCCTAAATCAATCAACACTATTACCTTTTTCTTCTTGATTTGTCCTTCTATCTTGATGGTTCGAGGAGTTGTAATTCCCACCAATGCATTACAAGATATCGTCGGATTCATTTGTTCTTCATCTAGGCTTTGTTCCTGGAGTATATCTCTTCTTTTGACCTTTCTTGCTCCTTTTCTTCTTCCTCTTCACAATCTATGTAGAATAATTTCTTCTCAGCACACTTATGACCTTTAGTGTATTTGCTATCACAGCTGTAACAAAGCCCTTTTGCTCTTTTTTCTTCCAATTGTTGTGGTGTCAACCTTATAGGTTGTGGAAGACTAGGGGCAACAACACTTCCGTCTTTATAGTTGTGAGTGGTATGCTTCCTCGTTACCATAATTTTGCTTTCCATTTTTCTTGCTAACCTGAATTCCTTCTCTAATGAATCAGGTTCCCAAAGGTGAACATCATGTTGGATATTATCCTTTAAAGTCCCTATGAACACATCAATCCTATGCTCCTCTGGAATATTTTTTACCCTTATGTTCAATTTTTGTAACTCCTCAATGCACTCCATTATTGAACCCTTTTGTTTGAGACCTATCAATTGGCTAAAAAAAGTGTTTCTTTTTGTATCCTCATAATGTGCTACCAATTCTTCCGTAAAAAATGCCCAAGTAATAAATTGTTTACGAGAGCAAATCCATTGATACCATACAAACTGATTTGGTTCCAAACACAAAGTTGCCATACGTACCTTTTGTGTGTTTGGCACATTATTGAGATCGAAAAATTGCTCCATCTGTAATATCCATGTTGCGGGATCCTTGCCATCAAACTTCCTCATACCTATTTTTGGAATATGGTGGGTCTTCGATCCAACATTAGAGTCTATGGAATCATGATTAACATTTCTTTTGTTCTCATCATGAGTTTCCTTTACTACCCTTTCACCCATAATGATGCTTTCTTGTAGCAACTTATTCATATTTATCTTCAATTCTTCCATGTTTGTCTTCAAATATATCTTCAAATCATCCATCTTAGCTTCCATTTCATTCATCTTAGCTCCTACACCTTTCTTTAAACAATCCATCTTAGATTCTATTCCTTTTTCTTCAAGAGACACTTGTTGCACTTGGTCTCGTAATTTTGATATATCATGCTGCATTTCTTCCTCTTCTTCATGAGTCATGCTAGAGCTTTCAGGTCGCCTACTAGGTATTTCCATTTTCTTTCTTCGGGCATCAATTACTAATAATAATGCTTCACTATGCCCTTGGAATTCCTTCAAAATAATATTTCAAACCAAGCTTAAGCAAACATTTAAAAAAATATACACACCTTTTTTCACATTGTAGGAGCTCGATATCTCCTCTGATGTATCTCTGTAATTGTGGATCATCCAATTCTGAAATTACGACCTATGGTAGCCCTCTGTGTCCTCTTTCTAATGCCACTAGTCTGACCCCAATTGGATTCTCCAATGAAGAGTTATGCCAAATATCCCACAGTGACCTGATTATAGAGTAATTCAGTAGAGGGAACTTGTATGACGTTCCATGAGTCATTGTTTCGACCTCTGGCTCTGAAAAGTATATAGAAGAAACTACAGTCCATTCGATTTCTACACCATTTTACGAAATTTCAATCCAATGCTCAGAGAAAAAGTAATGATGATTTTCCCCAGGTCACCTATTTGGAATGTAATTCAGGAGTCTGCAAAAAGACCAACTTCCTCAGATCATATCTCCGCAATTATAGCATAAAATGTTCTGAAATTCCGACCCAAGATTTAGCGCGATGTCTTCTCAAATGGGTTTTTTCTTCGACGTCTGAAACATCACCGAAAAAAGGTTATAGCGAAAATTCCATGATGACCTGTTGGGAGAATCGAAACCCTAGAATCCAAAGCTCTTATACCAAATGTTATGAAACCATCTCAAGAAAAGATAGAAAAGATAGATCAATGCCTTAGAATTCAGTCTCTTCGAGGGGGAAACATCCTTTACATTACATAAATGAACAATTCTTGGATGATACAAATGAGAAGACCTCCTTTCTATATATAGGAGTCTAAGGGGTCATAACATAATCAGAGCCTACATAACAATAATAATGCAAGGACACAATAATAACAATAGTGGGCTTCTATGGGGCACAATAGTAACAATATGGGCATAATAGGGGCACAGAAATATTAATAAGGGGTACAACTACAATAGTAATGGGATAATCACTAGTATTATGGGGACCCAACACAACATGCATTGATACTAAAGCCAATTTCTCAATATGGGAGTATTGGAGTTTAGGAATGGCTAAGCCACGACTTAGATAATAAATACATGTGGTCTAAGGCCATTTTATTCTTGAAATAGAACCATACCTACAGTTGATTCTGTCATCATATGATAAAAAAGGAAATCTCTGCTATAATTAGGTGGAGTCAATATGGAAGTAGAGGTCAGTGCTTTCTGCAAAACATCAAAAGAGCTTTGGGAAAATTCATCTCAAATAAATGGAACTCATTTCTTAAGTAAACAGATAAATCCTTCTGTAATGTTAGCATAGTTCATGACAAACCTCCTTAAAATTTTGGCTTTTGGTTCGAGACTTTGAAGTTGGTCAATATTAGATAGGGGAGGAAACTAAAGTATTTCCTCAACCTTAAAGGGATCAAATTGAATCCCTTCACTAGAAATGATGAATCCCAATAATCGACCATATGTGATAATAAAAATGCACGTATTAGGGTTCAACCAGATTTTATAGTGACAACGCGTTTCCAAAACTAAACGAAGGTGCTTTGAAAGTCCCATTCTCTTAAGAGAGTTAGCAACTAAATCATCCAAGTAAGCCTTTATTATGTGCTTAATGTCACTGAAATCATATGGCATAGCTTGTTGGAAAGTAGCTCTTGCATTTTTAAGGCTAAACGGAATGTTCCTATATGCAAATGTACCCCAAGGACAAATAAACTAGAGTTTTATGTTGATTTTTAGGATGATTTTTTGTTTTATTATATCTAGGCAATTCATCCATGAAGGAAAAAATCTCATTTCCAACACACTCATTGATTCTTTGATCTATAAATGGAGTGGGAAAATTTTCCTTTGTATAGGATTTATTTAAATCCATGAAACCAATGCATACATGAATTGTTCCTTTTTTTTGTGCAGAAGGACTAGATTCAAAGAATATTTAGTAAGAGGAACTGGGTAGAGGAAATCTTCTTTAAGTAGTTAATCCACTTCTTCCTTAATGGCTGAAGCTTTTATTGGGTTGACCAACTGAAGCTATTGACAAACAGGCATTGCATTTTCATAATTATTGATCTCATGCTAAACTATACAAGGATCAATTCCAAACATTTCCTCATAAGACCAAGCAAATACATATCTAAACTCTTTAAAGAGGCCAATATAAATTTTAATCTCTTCAGGGAAACAATCAAGCTCAATGAAGACATTTTCAATGACATTGGGATTCTTGGAAATGTTCACCAAAATAGTTTTTGAAATTATAGGCATATTACCTTCGGGAAAGATATGCATTGGAGTTTAAGGGTTCAAAATTTTGTGAACATTTCTATGAGAAGAAGGACTAGACAAACTTGATTCAAATTTATACAATTTAGGGAGGAAATGGTACCGATGATGAAAATCATCCCATGACCTTTCTACACCTATAATTATACCATAATTGTCTCCTCAGATGGTATAAAAATATCAAGGAAATACATATTCAAAGTGGAATCATTTATCTAGATGGGTGCCACATTATCATACAAATCTTCTGATGAAACAAGCATTCGATGAGGATCTATAGTGTTAATGATGGCTTGATATGAAATTTCGGCTACAGATATACGATAACCCATTGAACCAAATTTATCTTCTTCTAATGTGGTAGTAGGTGGGAGAAAGTTCTAAGGATCCAAAAAATAATGATTTGTAAATGAACATTGTCGAGAGACCATCCTGCAAGATGAGATGGTATTGACGTATAGAATAGGAGATAGAAGATCAAAACTACCCATCAATGACGAATATATTTGAACTCCTAAATTCTCAGTAAGCTACTTAGAATTCTTAACTAAGTGGATAGTAGAGTCAAGAGACGTGTTTGGGTCATTGGGAAAATAGCCTAAATAATTAACCAAAACAATTCTTCCTTCATGAGGAAAACATAGTATGTGAAACAAAGATGAAACTACATCATCCATTGCATATACCTAATTTTGACCCAATAAAATATTATAATCTAGCTTGGCGTTTACTATCTCTACTTCCACATTAACTACCTTCCCCCCCAAACCAACTGGGAAGGAATGAAAAATCCCATAAGGCCTATGAGAATGACCACCAAAAGTGGTTAAAAGGTTATGAAAGGGAATAACTTTAGGGGCCCCGATAGCTTTCTAGCATTAAATAGACATGATACATGTGGAATCCCCTTCATCAACTACTATACAAAAGATGGTATTCTTATGATACATATATTTAAATTGAAAAAGCATGTGATGAGGGAGTATCTTTTCTACATTTGAGATATCAAATGTAATCACTTGAGATTTTTTCAAGTCAGACACTCCGATGTAGTGAACAAAAAACTCCTTTGTGAAGGAAATGACTGGAGTACCTCTACTACCGAAATAGCATATGGGATCTGAGCTAAAATTTTTAAACAATGGAATAGTTCTAAGAAACCTTAGTGTTTGGACTATAAATTGATCGTTTTGAGGGGCCTTTTGACATCTGAGGTATAGGTTCAACTATGGACCTCTCTATATGAAGAGGTTCTTTAATATTAGAACTATTTCTAGCCTTCAAATATGTCAGTTCTCTATAATCATGAGCTCTTATTGAAATGTTAACATGAGTCTTAATGATTTACACATTCGATGGAAATTATCCTTCCTAGTTTCCCCATGTAGGGGTTCCAGTATTAACATTCATAAGAGTAAGTAATTGCTTCCCTCAGGGAAAAGGGTTACTAATAATAGCCTGGGAACTAGAATAATCTTGTTGGGCTAATACGCACTAACCATCTTGAATTTTGGGGAACATATAAGTAAGATGATCCCCACTCCATAGCTTGCACAAGAATTTAACTTTCTTTTTGGACTCCTTCTTGCCCTCTCTAGTGTTTTCACTAGGTTTATTTACATTCCCCTTTCCTCCCTTATCTTTATTTTTCTGATGTCCTTTCTTCTTCCCTTTAGATTGTTGATTTCCTTTTGAATTTGAATATTGAATGAAATTAATCACAAAAGGTTGAGAAGGGGCAGACACAAACACTATAGGCTACATTGTAGAAGTAGATTGTAATGACAATTGTTGTAATTGGTTCACTAACAAACTGGCCATCTCAAGCGATCCTACAATTCTACCAAATGCATGCTAGGTTTTAGTTTGGCGAGATAAATTATAGATCTAGGAGCACCATGTAGTATCTTGTAGATGACACTAGACTAGGAATAAATCAAATCTAATTATTGGGCTCTAAATATAGCATGTTCTTCTGTGAACACTCCTGAAAGTGAGACATCCTTAGATACTTAAGGCTATAAATATTTATAAAACCACTAGAGTATAAACCCATCAAGGATGTAAGCCTTGATCAATCTATTCCTTTTGCACCACTCTTGAATGTGGTTAGAAATGTGGGTGGCTTTGTCCACTCCAAATTGGCTAGAAGTTCAATTCCGACGTCATAATATAGAGGAAACTGAAAGTTGTTAAGGAACATTGTAGCCAACTCACCAAATGTATAAAACAACCACCCTTTAAATCAATATGTCATTTCACCGCATTTCCAGTTAAGGTGCATTGAACAAGTCCCAAACTAATGGAATCTTCGATCGAAGAGTTCAATGAGCTCCATAAATGCTAAGTGGTTACATGGTCTATTAGATGTTGATAAAAATTCACTCCAAACTTTGGTATGCCTGGTGAAAGTTTGGTAGGGACCGGGGGTCAAGTTGAGTTGTACGGATAAAATCATTAGTTAATTTTGAAAGAGCTGGAAAATTAAGAGTTGCCAAGAATGGCAAGCATGGTGATAATGTTGAATTCCAAGCTCCAGGAGTGGAATTCGAAAATTTTGCAAAGGAATATCCTGTATTTTGAGGGACACCAAGTTGATAACAATTACTCGTAGAAAAACCTCAACTATAAGGAAAACCTTGTTTTTTAAGGGTATATGGAGGGTATCCTCCCTCTAATATTGGAATAGTATCTATAGGAACATTATAAGAAGGAGAAACCCCTTGGTAAGGGTGCCAAGCACTATCCAAATGAGGAAATTTTAGTGACGTACTACTAGTACGGAAGAAATCATACTCCCTCGCTGACCAAAAAAGTATGAAGGATTCTGATAGCAAAATCAACTAGAGGTATACAAAGCCTTGAATCCCTTGAATTTTAAAAGGATTAATGTTTTGAGCAAGTAAAGGGAAAGGCATTGATCATATATTCAACAATGGATTGGAAGGAGTAACACATCCACTTGTGAATGTGAAACCTTTTAAATATGCGTAACTACTAGCCATCGAAGGAATAATTTCTGAATTAGTAGAAGGTAAAGTTTATGGAACTAGGGGAATCCCACCAGATATAATTACAAAGGGAAAAGAACAAATGAGAAGAGCATGATGTTGGGTGCCGCCACTCAAACCAAGACTGGAGGTAGAGAAAAAAAAAATCATGATAGGTTAAATGGTAGGGATAGAAAAAGTGCCTCCTCATATAGTTAAAGAAGCACTATGCACACTAGATGTATGGGTAGCCACACTAATGCTACTAACATTTTCCATCATGAAATAAGGAGAATGAAGAGGGCTACTAGGTCTATGATTTGGAGTACCCATGTACGATACAACATGAGGAAGGTCAGAAGGAAGAGGTCATATAGGAGTCCCAGACAATTATGGAATGTTTTCAACTTCTACTTGGCCTTACGAGTAGAAGAGTAATCTAACTAGGACCAAAGTGTTTTTGTCTAGACTATGGGATTTAATAGGTTCTCCCTATGAATTAGCAACTCTGGATGAAGGATTTCTCTCTGTTGCATTAGCTTACATTGGTTCAAAAGAACGAGCATAATTACTCCTACAACGTCTTAGTGAAGGCTCAAAACTCACAAGTGAAAGCCTACGAAGCCTTCTAGACTAACGAACTAGTTGATAAACCACCTTTATATATAAATACAAATTAAAGACTCAAATTACTTAAGGAAATCTAGTAGCACATATAAATCTCTAAAAACGATCCTTAAGATACATACAAGCCAATAACTTCCAAATATTTATGCTTTGGGTGATTAGGACTAGACTCCAAAATACAAGAAATTAAAGAGAAGGACCTCCCAAAGGTAAGTTAGGATGATGAGGGCTCAAGCCTAGTGGCAAAGGTGATAGAAACACTTATGCTGACCTCCATACAATACCCTATGTTGGTTCAAGTAGTCAATCTTCATGAGGTAACCCTCCCAAAGTATGAATGTGATGCAACGTATGCCTCAGGTACCATGGTAATTCCGTCTTGTCTTTAATTGTGTGGTCCCTAGGAAAGAAAACTAAGGTCACTAGATGATAATTGGAAAATGAGGGTAACTATCGTTGCCATGTGATCCAACAAGTAGGAGAGGGTGTATCTCTCTTTCCCTATCCTCAAACATCCTCGTTCTTAACTCATGTGTTAGAGGATATTTCTTGGACATCTTAATGATATTTCCAGTACCCTTTCAGTAAGGACAAGTTCATAGTGAGGCATGAAGAAAAGCATGGGTCTATTTATTCTCCTTCTGCCATTTTTATTAACAGAGAGAAAATTAAAATCTAGAGAATTTATAGCTTCTTGTTCGATTGTTGACAGTACTAGATCGTACACCATGATATCACACACCCATTCAAAATTTTCTCTCATCAAAATAGCCAAACATAACTGCATGTGTTGAGACTCTACATCAGGGTTCTTGTTATTGTGACGAACTATCACTCCAACGCCATAAAGAACAACTTGTAACTGCGAATGATGAGGGTCTATGCTTCTCACCTTTTTTATTCATGTCATCATTTCTCGGTTCTCTATTTGTTTCACAAATTTGTATAAAATGAAGATTTCTATAACTTTTCTCAAGCGAGTTGTATCTTCATGATTATTTCCTACACTTCCGTATTGACTTCTGCGTCCGAGTGACTCTCCATAATTGTTTATCCAAACCCATCAATGAATAAAAAAAGCCTTTCGATTATGGGTTACATCTAGAATTCCTCTCTTGCCCAACAGGAATTTCGCCCACTGGAACCAATTCCATTAACACCATAAAAGTTTGCTTTGACATATCCTAGTGATTTCCAATAATATATATGCTAGAACAACCCACATTGCATTATTAAAGGATGGTTGTGTACCAATTGACGTTAACCTCTTCAATAATATAGTGGTCGACATACTTTCCAAAATATAATAGTTGGTTCCTAGTTGTCGTCATACTCTCGAAAATATAATAGTTGGTTCCTACTAGGGTTGTGTTGGTTAATTTCTCAATATACATAGGTTGCATATTGATTATCAATATATATATGAATCATAATTTTGCTATTAATAATATCAAAATAGTTATGAATTTAATTATGTGTTTTTATTTTTACTTATGGGTGATAGGCCATGGTTATGTAGGGTGGGTTATAGTTGGGTATGGTTATTAATGGGTAGGAATGGTAAATCATGTTTGATAATGGTTATATATTGTTGAAAATGTTATGGTAGACTATATTTAATCATGTTTTTTTTATGGTTGACTATATTTAGTCTTGGATAATAAAATTTCTTTATTTCCTCTTGCCCTAAGTTAGATACATATGTGACAAGTTTTCTTATGAGATTTCAATTTTGAGATGAAGTAATAAGCATAAGTATTTATGAAAGTTAGACAATTTGCTCTATTTAGAAACTTTTTAAGGTTGCAATTGTGATCGAACAATGTTGTGACCCAATTGATATCATTTTCCCAAGATATCATAAGCACTATTTAAAACTAAAAACATATAGATAAACTAACTATTCTATTCTAGAAATCACTTTTCAAAACTAAAATCGTATAGATAAACTAACTATTCTATTCTAAAAAGCTCTATATTTGTATATGGTGTTGAAAAATGTAACTAGCTTCGATCTTCATAAAATGTATTTATCAAAGGAAATTTTATTATTGGTACAATGACTTATTAAAGCATGAGTTTCATGCTTGGGTCATCATTTTATTGGTCAAATTCCCCATTGTGGACTCGTAGGATTAATAAATATTCATTAGAGTCATTTTATATTTTATGAGACCCTTCTTGGGCTTTCAAACGATGTAAAAAGAATTATTTTTCAGTCAAAAATGAATTATGTAACCTCCACACAAATTGAGCCTCAATGAAGGAAATTAAATCTCATTGGAATGTTATACATACAAGTCAATTCAACTCCATTTGGAGCATCTCATTTGTGTCACACATTTCAATATCTGAAGTTGGAAGATGGAAGCTGAGAAAAGTATGAAGGTGAAGAACGAGGATAAAAGGAGTGCGGGTTTGGTTCACGAGGAAGGGAATAACAAAATCGAAGTTTTGGTCTCTCTCTGTTTCTCCCTCTATCTCTATCTCTCTATATCTCCCTCTCTATCTCTCTCTCTTGTGGGCTAGTTTAGGAGATCGAAGTCTCCTTTTCAAAATAAATGTTGTTGTTCATGTCAGAAGCTGCCAAGTCAAAGTTTCTAAGGTTGAAGTGCTGATACTACTAGGTCGAAGGTTGGAGTGAAGAAGGAGAGGTCATCTTGTGATGGAGGAGGTATGTGTCTATGTTGAAGAGTCTCAAGAATAGCTATTGAAGGAGGATATTGTTTACTCGGTTTTCCCATAAATAGGGGATTTTCCATAGTAGAGTGCTTGCATCTTGTGACTTGTGTTATTGTGATATTCATGCACACATAATTTGGTCATTTCTTGATGAAAGATAAAATAACAAATAAGTAAAATAAGTGAATATAATTCACAAGTAACTATCAACCAAGAGAAATCTAACCCCAATATTACTAGCATTGATTTTTAAACATGGTTTCAGAGCTAAAGTCGAAGAAGATTGAAGATCACTTAATTGTGTTGAAGGAAATGAATACTCCCTCTATGATAAGAATGGGATTAAATTCTACAGGAATGTGAATCAAAACTATTGTCTACTACTTATTCCATAAGGTCAAATTTCAAGGGTTTTTACCTGCACTTACAAGATCACTTAATGATGATAATGCATGGATCATTGATAGTAGAGCATAAAGGAATATGATACATGAAAGTAAACAACTACAAACTCTATCAAAGGAACCATATTCCCATGTAGTGGAATTGGGAGACAACAAAATCCATGTTGTTAGAGGGTTGGGATAAACATATTTAAAGCTAGAGAATGGAGAAAAACTACATATCAGAAACATACTATATGTTCCATGTTTGAGAAAGAATTTTATTTCAATCTCTTGGTTATAAGATAAAGGGGATAGAGTTTCTTTTGTTGGTCAAAAGGTCTTGTTTTCAAGAAAGTATTCATGTATCAATAAAGTTATTTTTATTGGAGCTCGTGAAGGATGTGTGTATAGATTCATTACACCACCTCCTCAAGCCCTTGTTCATATGTAAATCTCTCCTATTCAGCTTTGGCGTAGAAGATATGGTCATATTCACTAAAAATTCATTCCGATATCAAAGAACAACATGAAGGATTTTTTTAGGGATGCTCTTTGGAAAATCATACAAGAAAACCATTTTTAAAATAGTGAAACAAGGTCTAAAGAAACAAGATGAAGTATTTGAGAAATTCAAGGATTTTATATGCGAAGTGGAAACTCTAACTGAGATAAAGATAAAAAAAAAATTAGATCCGACAATGGTGGGAAATACGCTTCTAAATAACTAATTTCATATTGTAAAGAATCAAGAATTAAGGCGGAGCTTATTGTTCCCTATTATCTCTAAGAAAATGGAGTGGCCAAAAGAAAGAGTAGTAAATTTGAAGAGCATGTACGAACAATGCTACTTGATCAAGACTTGGAAAAGTTTCTATGGGAGAAGCAACAATAACAACTGTATATATTCAAAATAGAATTCCTCATATAATTCTCAATAATATGACACCTGAGGAAGCATTCATAAAAATCATCAAGCGTTAAAGGGATTTTTATTGGCTATAGTATCTCCTCAAACGCATATAGAATCTACATCATGCAAGGGAGACACATTGACGTAGGAAGGGACATTATATTTGATGAAAATAAAGCCTAAAAAATATCAAAGGATATTCATATTGATTCGGATGTAGAAGATCTACCCATATTGTGAGAACAAGAAGTACAACCCAGAGGAAGAAGAATGACCAAGTGAGCCTATTCAACTTGTGGTCATACCAAGCACAAGGAAAAGGCCAAATTGGTTAAAAGCCACTCTTGAATATGTTGAAGGGCATGCACTTGTGAAATGAATCTTTAGGGAAAGAAAAAGGCTAAAGAGATATTATAGATATGTTGCATATATGACAACACTAATTAAAGTGAAACCATCTACATTTAAAGAATATATACACCAATAAGTATGGAAGAAAGCTATGCATCGATAATATTAATCCATCATGAAGAATTGGGATTTGGAAATTATTCCTAGACCTATTGAAAAATTGGTTGTCACCTTAATATGGATCTACAAAGATCAAACACAGTTGATGGAAGAATAGATAAATACAAGGCTAGATTTGTTGCAAGGGGTTTCTCTCAAAAGGAAGGCATAGATTATGAAGAAAAATTTGTATCCACTGCATGGTATACTACCATTACATATTTTGTTTCATTGGTTGCTACAATGGGATGGAAAATCCATGAAATGGATGTGAAGACATCATTTCTAAATGGGACCATCAATGAGGAAGTATACATTGAGAAACATGAAGGTTTTGAGGTAAGTGGTAGGGATACCCATGTTTGTAGACTTAAGAAGGCCCTGTATGGTTTGAAGCAAGCTCATAGTGCATGGTATGCAAGAATGCATGGAAACCTTCTAAGAATTGGGTTTGTGAAGATTTTTGTTGATCCTAATATCTACTTCAAGGTTTTGAATAATGAGCCTACCATTATTCTATTATATGTGGATGATTTATTCATCACATGTGTGTTCACGAGAATACAAGAATGTAAGAAAATGATGGAATTTGAATTCTAGATGAAGGATATAGGACTGATGTGTTATTACCTAGGTCTAGAAATATGGAAAAATCCTTGGGAGATATATTTGGGGCAAGGAAATTACATCATCGAGTTGTTCCAGAAATTTGGGATGATGGATTCCAAGCCCATGACTACTCCTATAATCACCAATCTCAAGAAGCCAAGGAGCTTTGACTCAAGTATCATGGATCCTACCTCCTATTGTCAGTTGGTAATTTCTCCAATATATTTGGTAAATACTAGGCTGGATATATCATGTTGTGAACATCCTCAGTCAATTTAAGTTAGAGCCTTGTCTTGGTCACTAGATAACTACCAAGAATATATTGAGATATCTTCATTGTACGATAGATCACTGCCTAAAGTACAATACAAAGGAATTCAAGTTGATTGGCTTCATTGATTGTGATTGGGGTGGTAGTGAGACCGATGGAAGGAGCACTAGTGGAGGATTCTTTAGTTTGGGATCTGCCATGATCTCATGGATGAGTAGAGAGAAAGGTCATATTTCTTTGAGTAGTGTCAAAGCAGAGTAAGCACCTTCATGTGAAGTAGGAAAGTAGGTTGTATGGTTGAGGAAGCTTCTAAAATATTTGTTTGAGAAGCCTCTAGATCCTATAGTGACTAATTATGGTAATCAAAGTTATATAATAATTTCTAGAGATCTTGTGTTTCATTCTACGACGAAGCATATCAACAATAAGTTCCACTATATTAGGAACTTGGTGTAGGATGGGATAATGAAGCTATATTATGTCTCGAAAGATGGCAAGGTAGCTGATATGCTAATAAATTCTATTCCTAATAAGAGGTTTGAATATCTTAGAAGCATGCTTGGTTTATTTGAGATTATTGATTTTTTTTACAATGATAAAAATTTGGAAGAAATTTGTTGAGGCCTCATCTATGAGACACATTGCTTGGGATGACATCTAGTTTACATTATGTGTTCATATCTAGTTATCGGAGTAGGAAGGGTGGCATTGGTCATGGAGCATTGACCTCAAACACACACCTACATCCCTAGGTTGATGGTTAGAAAATCAACTTGATGGTACCTAGAGAGGTTGAAAGCTTTAGTCCATTTTAGTCCCACTTGGATAGATTTCCCTAGTTAGGAATCTAGTGTGTGGCATTGTAGTGCATAAACTATTGAGAGACATTGCATAGATTGCCCTAGTTAGGAATCTAGTTCATGACATTGTGACTCCTAAACTCTTCATAGTTCATATATTTTGAGATATCTCGTATGATATATTTTGATCATCTGAATGCTCATTATCACACCCCCTACCTGCCTAATTAAATGTCCTTAATCAAAATTGAGTAAGTAAGAGGGTGTGAATAATAAATAAAATATTAGTTCACATGAAAGTATATAAAACAAGGAAATACGAGATAATTTTCACACTTTATACTTAGTTAAGTTTGTTGGCCCAACCTAACTCTTATTTAAGATTTTTTGCCCAAAGAAAGAGTAGGAGAATGGGAACATAGGAGATACTATTATAAACATTATAGGTTCTACGGTTTAAATTAATTATAATGGTCACATTAGTTGGCAGAGGTTTTTTATAAGAGGTCGACTAACCCCATATCATTCCAACTCAGTACATAGCGTGGAAATGTGTCTCTGTAAACCTTGGGCATAGTTAGTGTGGAGAAAACACCTATGGAATCCATGTTGTCTAAAGGGTGTATATTTTGATATTTGGAGTCCCCTTTTAATGAAAGGGTGGATAAATTTCTCCCCGAAATCCCTTACTGTGGAGATACATATCTCTAGAGTACCACATGGGTTTCAGGGTGGAGGAATCTTGCCTTTGGAACCCCTACACTAACCTATGAATAAATACCTTATGCCATGAGGATGGATGTCAGATTAGACCTATGGAATCCATAGAGGTCTAGGAAATGGGACAAATTTCACAAGCTAGGGGGTGAAAGTTGCACGATTTCTAGCATGTCAATGGTTGGGAGAAGAATTGTTGAATTTTTACCAATACCCATCAATGAGTTACATAGTGCTTAGTGCCTTACTAATTGTGATTCCCAAACTATGCATGGATTGATCACAACGTACCTATCTATTTTTGATTCTCATATTTTCGTACTCTGTGTGGAACTTCTATTGGTCCTTATTTTTGGAATTAGCTTTCTTGTACCCAGTATCTTCCTAAGCAAGATGATGAAAGATACTATGAATATAAATAAAGTTTTGTGTATATCAAAATCATTCCTCTTCATTGAATGACAATTACTACAAATCCTTTCTTAGGGGATGGGAATTGGTTAATTATGTGAGAAATTGTATAGAAAATCCTTACAAGACCTAGCAAATTACACGATAAATTTGCCACCCGCCTATTTCATCTTTGCAGCAATGTCCATCGCACAAAGCCTCAGTTGTGCCAAATTCACATTATCCATGTGAAAAGAAAAGAAGGGAAAATTGGTTCATAAAATGGGTGCTTCTTCTTAATACAAACCGTACATCTTCATCATTGTTTTCATGAAACCTTTCATGGCCTCTTTTTCACTTGAAGGACTTTTTATTGTTTTCTCAATATCGTACCATTTTGGATCGAGGGGTCATAATATCAGTTACATGTGTCTATGTTTGTAACCACATGGAATATTCTTTTAACATATTCTTATGTGTTTCTTCTATAGGTTACAATATACATGCAAGTATGCATGTTACTGGAAGGCTTGATCCTTATAACTTCTATTAGGGATTCACAACTTATAACCATATCTACCTAAAATTACATGTTCAAAAACCCGATAGAGTGTCTACCTATGATAATAGTCAATTTGTTTGAGTACATACAATATATTTGTTTCTTTATGTTACATTAACATCATATCTAATCTATAGGTCATGGTAGCCATGACCAAACAACGAGAGAACGCAACCTTAAATTTTCCTTCTATTAGTTATTATGCATGTGTGCACGAGTTTTAGGTAGGGTAAGGATAGGATAAGGTTATCTATGTCCTTAATCTCCATTCAAAGTAGATATTAGGTTGAAGGTAGTACAATTTTATTTTTAGAAACTTTTATGTCTTGGAGTTTGACCTTTATTTATGGTCTAGATCCCAAGGTAATATGAAGTCTTGGCTTGGAGTTCACCACATCATCATCTTGAAAATCCATATATCTATGATTTAGATCTAATTTTGAATACCCTAATCTCTCCTTTTAATTTCTATAAAAGATATTTGAGGGTATGGATCAATAACAAAGACCTAAAATTCAACAATTTAGAGGTTCTTCTGTAGTAGACTTTCATGTGCAGAATTAATGATCATTAGTGATAGGTTCTGTTAAGAAGTTGGTGAGTTATGTTATTTTTTTCTATAGTATGTGTTTATAAATTCATTACATATACATTTTTTGAGAGGTTGTTTACTTTAGGTTGTTTTGGTTTCCTGTAGTGATTATTTTCCAGTGTTGAATCTACTTTCCATGTTTAGATGTTATGTCATATAGTACACACTCCAAATTCAATAGGGTGAAGGTGTGCTGATCAGATGATATTTTTTTGGTCCAATTTTTTACCATAAAGTAAGTCAATGGGATAGTAGAGTATAAATAGTGTTGACACAATATCGGAAGATAAAGTAGCTCATGCTTGAAGATAGGACACTGAAAGTAGACCCATATTTTCAATAAACACTAGAACCCTACAGTATGGAAGTATGTCCATTGTTAACAAAGACCTATTGTTCTGTATTCACCATCATTGTGTCACACAAATTCCCAAGCAAATATTTCTCACAGAGGGCTCATACTCAGTTTTCCAGACAAACCAGTGGTTACAACACTCCCATCAACCATAACTATGATTTATAGTCCAACTATGAGCAACTCCAGGGTACACCTTTTCTCAAAAATATCGACAAAACTAAAATGCCCTACAAGCTTAGGTAGAGTAACCTTGCCAATCTCAAGTAGTACTTGAGCTAACTTCCCAATGACTTTCAGGATATTTAGCTTCACATCCAATGCCATACCCAACAAGGAAATACTAAGGGATTCTATAAAGAATGACTACATTATCTTTGGCTCTTTTACATGAAAAAACAATAAGTCCCTTTTAGTTCTCTTTTTTTGTGCCTCCTATAAATTCCCTCAATCAAACATTGGATTCTATTGTCATAGGAATTTCTAAATTATAAATGCAGGAGCCTTCTGTAGAGCTGTAACTAGGGTCTCTCACACCACTAATTATCCCACATTAATAAGTCAATCCGGGAACGATTTTTTATTGCGAGTAGCTCAATCCGAGGCTATTTGTCCGATTAATGCTCAGTAGTATAGTGTTCTAATGGTTTGAAAGGAAACAAATGCTCAGCTGTAACTAAACTCAGCCAAAAGATAGAATCACACAAGGCAGTTGATCAGTCAAGGGTACGGAAGCAATAGCCCATCCCTTTAGAAACTGATGAAGCAAGGAAATTAGAGCATGGACTTATAGGTCTGGGAGCTAAGCAGCATCTTGCTGGGGCTCACTACAACCTTAGGCCTTCTCTCACACCATAAACAACAAAGGCAGGTAAATAAAACGGTGGAAAGTAAAACGGAACAGCAGTCTGGAAATGGAACAACAATAAATGGAACAGCAGTAAAACGGAACAGTAGTAATAAAATGGAACAGCAGTAATCGAATGGAACAGCAATCCTTAATCAATTCTCATCCATATGTACATGTTCTATACTATTATAGCAATTTGAGAATAATAAATGATATGACTACGCTTCTGGACGAAGTAATATTACTTGCAAGTCTCATAAATACTATTTCACATGGATCTAATGACGATAACCTTCATGTCAACATTCTGTTACAGAGATAACCGAAAGATGCAATTCAAACAGATCCAATTGTACAGTGCAGAGACATGAGATAAAGAAATCATTCAGATATCAATTATAATGGAGCATAGTATATCACATAAAAGATGTATCAGATTACTTAAATAACAGAAATAAACAAACCACACACAAATCACCGTATAATAATACAAAAGCAAGTGTCCTTCGGAGCCGGGCCCTTAGCTACCAAGGGTACACTACCTTAAGTTACTCCAGATGCAAAGACGAAATAAACACCAAGCCTTCTATATTAATCGCATCAACAAAAGTATAGAGAGTCAGGTCTCAGCGAGACTCAATGATCACAGTTTGTTCTGAAACTTAAAATCATAAAAACAGTCGTCCTGCTTAATGGCGTGTTGCCTTTATATAACAAAAATGATGGAGGTATCCAGAAAATCAAAAAGATAAGTTAAAGCAACGATCCCTCAGGATCAAAGATCCTGAGGGATTCGCTAATCGTTCAATTCTTCTCTTTTCCTTCTTGCGCTCTCCGACCCGGTATCCCGCATTCTTTCCCTGGGATATTCAGCTCTAATTTTGCTTGATCTCATCCGCATCTGGTGCCCTGCTGGAGGGACAACAATTATTTTCCCTTTGCTCCTTGTTTTTGATCAACAATCCCCTGTTTTCACGTCTTCCTGCATAGAAAACGTCAATTATCAGCACTTGAGCTTCCTTTGTCTATTTTCGCACATTTTATCAAAATCCTTTATCTTCTCTGAACTCATAATACAGAAAAAGTTAGAATTATTATTGAAAAAACACTAGATTGCTTGTCAAAAGCATACCTTCCAAGTGCTCCACACACCCCCCCGTTTACCATGTTTCATGGCCTCATGAAAACGTTATAGTTGACATGCAAAGCAGTGAGAGAATAGGCCGGAGAAGGGATCTCGCGAGGAGGCCGACAACCATGATGAGCAACTAGATGGTCAAAGAACTGATCTATTTGATCTGCAGGCATCTCATATAAGGCCTGATATCTGGGTGCAGGGTGCCAAATAATTGGACTGCAAAATCGATACCCCAACCAGGATGGCCCTGCTCGCAGAATCCATTCGCCATAGAGACTCAATCGGCTTGTAGCCAACTCAAAATTATCATATTTGAAGGTTTCCCTTAGCTGGATGTTTGGGTTAGAGGTCCGGTATCGAAATTTTGCAGCATCGATGGCCAGGTCTTTAATAGTCAGGAAGTATTCCAGACTATTTCGGATCAGGTCTTCGTGCATGGGACCTAATATCTCAATGACACCTGGGATCCTCATAAGACTCCTATGTTCTCTCCATAGCGTCACTGGGTCTCTAGGTTCAGCTCGTACCCATAAATCTAAGCTGTTCTCTTGTCTCTGGAAGGTGTTGTAAGCTTTGAGCGATTTCAACTGATTAACCCCAAATGAGATAAAGGCTTGGAGTTGTATATTGCCAACAAAAGGGCCAGGATTTAAATCAGTTTCCTGGTCTAGCACAAGATTATGTAGGTAAAACTCGCATAATAACCTTTGAACTTTAACTCCATAGTGCTTACAGCAGTCTATAAAGTCATTAATGGTGTTGATGTGGATAGGTGCTCCTTCCCTAACGGCTTTTATTTTTAATCTCAGATATCGTTCAAGCAAAAATAAAGCATAATTTTTATCAGGGGCCCTACAAGTCAAAACATCAGTATACAAGGAACACACGGTGTCCATCTGCTTAACAACACTATCTAATCGACGAGTTACCTTAGCAACCTTTTCCTGCTCCTTCTGCCATCCTTCAAAGGCCTGGCTCTCGGACTGACTGAGGTCTCGAAATTGCTATTGGAGCTCTTCGTATCTCTCTTTGGGGACTGTCTATTCTCGCAACTTCTCAGCTTCTTGTTGAGCTTCCTTCATCATTTTATGCAAGGTTCTAGTTTTTGGGTCCTTTCTCCACAAAGCCGTAGAGGCTGGAAGTTTAACCTGAACCTTTCTATTACGTTGCTTGAAGTTTAGGACCCGAATTACGCCCGAGGGTGGTGCTTCTGTTTGGACCTCTTTGCTTTCTGTTTCTTTCTTAACGCGAATAAAGGGTTGATGTGGTCCTTCTGCCATCGGAGCCTCTTGCTGTTCCATTGATATGTCCATTCGTTCTTCAGGGCCATATGGAACAACAGTCTGCCCCTCCCTAATATTTGGAACAGCAGTTTGTTCCTCCATGTCATTTGGAACAACACCTTGTTCCTCATTATTATTTGGAACAGCAGATTGTTCCTCGGCAGTAGGTCTCCTGATGGGGTTTCGACCAGCAAAACGGGTTCTTATCCTCGAGGTTCTTGCTTCTGTGGTCCTCCTCCTTTTCCTTACGGTCTTCTGTATTCTCAGACTGGCTTTCAACATTCAAATTTGCTGCCGGAGTCTAGCTATGGTGCCCAGCAACTTCTGCTCTTTCTTTCTTAACTTCTTAATTTCCTTTGCCTCAGCAGAGGGTTTGGCCCTTAAGCTCATTACTTCTTCATCTGGGATACCTTCCGGTGTCTTGGGGACAGATTGTCCCTAATTTTTGTCCTCTATTTCATTATCATATCCAGGCAGGTTTTCTTCCTCTGCCTCTTCTGCATCCATTTCCTCGGGTAATTCTTCTTCTGGGGGACCGTCAGGGACACCTCCTGTGCTGGAGGGCTGGCCACATTCTCCCATATTGGCCAGTACTGCTGCCAATTCCTCCTCACCTGGAGGGTCCTGCACCAGGCTACCCCCTGGCTGTGCAATTTCTTCTTCCTGATTGCCCTGTTCAGTGGCCTCTTCTTCTTCCGAGTGTTCATCTCCTTGGTTTCTCTGTTCGGTGGCCATTTCTTCCTCGGAGCGTTCATCTCCCTTTTCAATTTCTCTTTCCGGCTGGTCAGTCTCGGCCTCTGATTGCTCAGCATTTCCTTCGGAGAGTCCCCCTTCCAGCTCTAGAGGTTCGTCCACAATTTCAATTGGTTGGGTCGTGGTTCCCTGAATCCTTTCTAGCCTTCCTCGTATCCGAGCCAACCGGGCTGACTTCCTTGGTCTTTCAGGTTGATTGGGTGTGCCAGCAGCTTCTCTGGGTTCTTCTTATCATTCTGGCATACCGGAGGGTTGTTTCCTTTTTGAAGCAGCATGTCTTTTTGCTGTTGGCTCCTTGCCCCTTTCTGAATGTTTCGGCGTACTGGAGGACTGTTCAAGTTTCGGGGGTTGTACAGCCAATCCCCCCTCGACTATTTCAATCAATTCCTCCCAAGTGCTCTGCTCTTGGGTGAGACTGTGGCTCACTATCAACCGGATCAGTCCATGGTGGCTGACAACTGCATCTATATGCTGGGCCTTCTTCAGGCTTCGGGCCGCGTCATGTAACAGCGAATTTAAAAGTGCAGGGAGATTCACAGAGCATTTTCCTTTTAAAACAGCCAAAAGTTTTAAGTGACGAGGCCTTACCACGTCTTTTCTTCCTTCGCAGGTGATATAACTTTGCACTATCTTCGCTAGCTCAGTCCAGGGTTCCCCAAGTGTTGCCGGCAGAACTCCTTTCCCTTTGACTGTCAAGCTTTGGCCTTCGTCCTGGAACATTTCCATAGCTTTTTGCAATCTTTCCTTCTTTAGCGTCCATATGGGTCCAGCAGTTGGTGATCCTGAGACTTCTGCGATGATGTCCTCCGTAACCACTATCCGCTTTTCTCTTAATACGGAGTGGTTTTCCTGCAAATTCTGCAGGAATTCCAACGCTACTGCTTTGTTTGATTCTTGCAGGCGGTTGAAGTAATTCAACCATCCTGCATTTTCCAGGATTTTACGAGCAGCAGCGGAAACTGTCAGCTTGTGCGGTTCGCTTCGGACCGTCTTTCCGCCCATGATTCTACTCAGAAATGGAACAGCACCTGTTTGTGGTATTTGTGACGCAGAGAGGATGATCAATGCCAATTTTTGGAAAGGATCACAGAGCATGCAACGAAAAAGGATCGTGGACGGCAATCTCCGTAGGATGAAATCATCATACCGTTAAACCATGCCATTCCTTCGTACATTATCTTGCCCAAATGGTGTGCAGCCACGTAACCCTTGCAGTAATGAGGTTACCTCCCCCCGCGATCTGATAGGCTACCCCCAGCTATCAAAGAGAGGAGCAGCAGCCAGTCGGGAGTCAAATCATAAAGTACAGCATATGGAATTATACCATGTTGTAAAAAAACAACGAAATGCCGAAACCAAGGCAAAAAGGTAGATCGCATTTTATATAAGAGCCTGCGTGATATAATGAGGAACCGGGGGATTGGACGTCTGTCAAATATACGAAGTCTCTAGTAGTCATTGTCAGTTCCGTTGCCATGATCGGTGGTAATAAATATTCATGCGATATATATCGGGGTGTGACATATGATTTATGCAAAGGATATAAGAGATAGAAAGATTTAATATCATACCTGTTGGTGTAAATATTACGACTTCGATGCCATTAACAGAGCTCTGCTGCCAACAGGCGTTCATAACCTTGGCAGAGTTGTTTATTTCACCCTCCGGAACCATGGTCCTTTGTGTATATTCTGAAGAGTGCTTTGTCAAAATGCAGGCCATTATGTTGGCTTGGTAACGAGATAACCATAATGCCATTCACAAGGTAGGCACGAAACGTGGTCACGCCGGCTCGTGATGAGACCTCCTGTTCCAAGGTTTTCTTGTTAATTTACCTTCGGACCATATCCCTGGTGTGGTGGCCGTAATGGGAAATCCACTTCGCTTCCATCCTTATGATCATGGTAGGCTGGCTCTAAATGAGACCCCCTATCCTGCATTTGACAACTTTCATATTTTGCTTTTGTTTTTCTTTCGCAAAGCATCTCTCTTTTCTGTTTATTTCCACATAAGGGTGGTTCCGCACTCCTTAAGAGCGGGGAATGGTGGAAGAAGTCTTATAATCCCAACAGACATATATAAATCGTTTGCTCTTACTCCTTAGTAATAATCAAATTTCTTTTAGGGAAATCGTCATGATAAAGAAGATCACCAACCAGGGTTCGGGAATAGGACAATGACAACGGAGATGAAAAGTTAATGTCCCTCCTCTTTTCCTCTTATCCATACTGGCTTCATAGTAATAGCGATTTATGATGTGCTGATTTCGGTATATCATGGTTTATGTTCATCGCATAAATTCATTGTTGTATCTAAAAGATTGGGAGACCATGGGCGCAAAGCATCCAATAAGGGTAAGAACATGCCGATGGCATTTCTGAGATAAGAATCCATTCATGGGATACCATTTCCTTGAGAGGAACAACAAAAATCGCAAATGTTGTTCCTTCCAAGAAAGGAACAGCAAAGACACTCAAATGTTGTTCCTTTTCCCAAAGGAACAGCAAGAAGACACAAATGATGTTCCTTTTCGCAAAGGAACAGTGAAAACACGCGAGTGTTGTTCCTTTTCGCAAAGGAACAGCAAAGACACTCAAATGTTGTTCATTTTCGCAAAGGAACAGCAAAAACACACAAGTGTTGTTCCTTTTTGCAAAGGAACAGAAAAAATACCCAAGTGTTGTTCCTTTTCACAAAGGAACAGCAAAAACACACAAGTGCTATTCCTTTTGAAAAGGAACAGCGAAAACACGCAAGTGCTATTCCTTTTGAAAAGGAAAAATGAAAACACGCCAATGTTGTTCCTTTTGAAAAGGAACAACCAAACCACACAAGTGTTGTTCCTTTTGAAAAGGAACAGCAAAATCACACAAATGTTGTTCCTTTTGAAAAGGAACAGCAAAATCACACAAATGTTGTTCCTTTTGAAAGGGAACATCAAAATCACACCAATGTTGTTCCTTTTGAAAAGGAACAGCCAAACCACACAAATGTTGTTCCTTTTGAAAAGGAACAACAAAAACACGCCAATGTTGTTCCTTTTGAAAAGGAACAACAAAATCACACAAGTGTTGTTCCTTTTGAAAAGGAATAGCAAAAACACGCAAATGTTGTTCCTTTTGAAAAGGAACAGCAAAATCACACAAGTGTTGTTCCTTTTGAAAAGGAACAACAAAAACACACAAATGTTGTTCCTTTTGAAAAGGAACAGCAAAATCACACAAGTAACGTAGCAAAAATACTGAGAATGCAAATAGAGAATAAAAACGTATATACAGGATGTTATGTACAAGTTTATGAAATGAATTGCTTAAGTTACAGGCGAGGAAGATTTCGCTTCCTCTCTTAAAATTTCCAAATCAGTATCTTGTCTTAGCTGCTGACAGAAGGATTCCCGAGTGAGTGGCTTTCGATAAAGACGAACTCGATGGCCATTTACTTTGAATGCATATCCAGAACCGTCGATTGCGATCAAGGTAAGGGTCCCATTGTCATGTACCTTCTGGATTTCGTATGATCCTAACCATCGAGTCTGAAGTTTCCCCGGGAAGTCCTGAAACCGAGAGTCATATAACAGAGCCCAGTCTCCTTCATGAAAGACTTTATTCTTAATAAGTGCATCATGCCACTTAGCTCGCTGCTGGTGAATCAATGCTATATTCTGTAATGCAGAGAGCCTAATTTCGTCCAATTCATTAACCTGTTGTAGTCGATTGATTTGCGCCTCACTCAAATCTAGGCCGACTTCCTGTGGAGTTCGTAGTGTTTGGATTTCAAATTCTATGGGAAAAATTGGGTTTTTTCCAAACACTAATTGATAAGGTGAATAGCCTGTCGTACTCCTCCATGTGGTTTTATAGGCCCACAATGCCTCAGGTAGCCGAGCGGCTCAATCACGCCTATGCGCTGCAATGGTTTTTGTTAAAATTGATTCTATGACCTTATTACTACTCTCTACTTGCCCATTTGCCTGCGGATGGTATGGGGTAGTGATCTTATGTTGGACATGATAATAGCTAAGTGTTGCAGCTAGTTTATTTCCAACAAATTGTGGTCCACCATCTATGATTACTTCTCTCGGAAGTCCATAACGTACAAACAAATGGAACAAGAATTGTATTACCGAGTCCTCTGTAGCCTTAGGCAATGATTCAGCCTCGACCCATTTAGTAACATAGTCAGTTGCCACCAGAATGTATGTCCTCTGATTTGATGGCGGATTAATGGGTCCGACGAAGTCAAGAGCCCATCATTCAAATGGCTCAATGACCAATTGTGGTCTCAGAGGCATTTCATCGGCTTGGGCAGGTTTTCCTGCTCGCTGACAGCTATCACAGGCTTGTGCAAATTTTTTCGCATCTTCGAAAATTGTAGGCCAGTAGTATCCTGTCTGTAATACTTTATGTCTTGTTCTTTTTTCGGCAAAATGTCCCCTGCATGGTCCGTCATGGCAAGCTTTTAAGATGTCGAAGATATCGTCCTCTCGAATACACCTCCTGATTTGCATATCTGCCCCTGTATGGAACAAATGGCCTCCAATCCACGAAAATCGAGTGCTCTTTCTGAACAATCTGCTTCCGTTCCTGAGGGGTTAAGTGTTTTGGTAGCTTACCTACTGCAAGGTAATTGGCGACATCAGCATACCAGGGTGTTCGAACAGCAACAAAAAACAAGTGTTCATCAGTAAATTGGTCCTCTACTGCTGCTGTTTCAATGGATTTTGGTATTCGTGAGAGAAAATCGGCTACAGGGTTTTCCTTGCCAGGTCGATCCTTGATTGTGATATCGAACTCCTGTAATAAGATCAACCATCTAGTTATTATAGCATTCGTAACAGGTTTATTTGCCAGATATTTGATAGCAGAATGGTCTGTATATAACACAATAGGATAGCCTGTAATATAATGTCTAAATTTGTTAACAGCATGTATTACAGCCAAGAATTCCTTTTCAGTAACAGTATAATTGAGTTCGGCAGAGGATAAATTTTTGCTGATATAATAAATATCATATGGCTTCTTATCCTCTTCTTGCCCCAGGACTGCACCAATTGCTGTATCCGAGGCATCAGATGAGATTTGGAATGGCAAATTCCAGTTTGGTCCTCGAAGGACTGGGGCTGTTGATACCAACTTTTTCAATTCTTTAAAAGCCTGGTCACATTTTTCTGTCCACAAGAAATTAAAATTACCAGTTAGAGAATATAGAGGTGCAGCAATACGTGAATAATGTTCTATAAATCGTCTGTAATATCCAGAAAATCCAAGAAAACTGCGTACCTATGTTTGAGTAGTGGGGGTAGGGATAAGCAAAAGAATCTGAATTTTGGCCGGGTCTACCTGGATGCCAGCTGCTGAAATGTAATTCCCTAGAATGAGCCCTTCTGTCATCATCATGTAACATTTTTTGTGGCTTAGACAAAGTCTAGTAGTGATACAACATTGTAGAACTTTTTCCAGGGTATCCAGAGCTGGGTCAAAATCTTCTCCATATGGTGTAAAGTCATCCATGTACACCTCAAGTCCGTCGTTTATTAGATCTGCAAAGATGCTGAGGACAACCCTTTGGAATGTGGCGGGGGCATTACATAGGCCGAAGGGTAGTACTCGATAGGCAAACGTTCCCCACGGGCAAGTAAAGGTAGTTTTATCCTGGTCTTCAGGGGCAATTTGGATTTGGTTATATCTGTTGAAGTCGTCCAGAAAAGAAAAAAAATTCTTTCCTGCCAAAGTGTCCAATACTTGATCTATAAATGGGAGGGGAAAGTGATCCTTCTGTGTGGCCTTATTTAACTCCCTGTAATCCACACAAATCATCCATTTTCCATTTTTCTTGGGTACCACCACTAGGGGAGAGACCCATTTACTGTCGGAGATGGGATAAATAAAATTAACATCCAAAAGTTTCTGAAGTTCGGCTTTTACTATCTCTTTTAGATCAAGGTTGAGTCTTCTTTGTGGCTGGCGAACAGGTCTTGCATCCTTCTCTATATAGATGTGGCGGGTGCATAATTGAGGATCAATCCCCTTCATGTTAGGGTAATCCCACGCAAATGCTTCCTTATATTTTTGTAATAAATTAACAAGCTTTATTTCTTGATCTGGTGTGAGGTTAGTGTTGATATTTAGAGTCTTACCAGGTTCGATTTCCACTACTTTACTATTGGCAACAACAGTTACAGGTATTGTTTGGTCATGTGGATCTTTTAAAGGGTCTTCTTCTATCTCACTATCAAAGGCTGCCTCTATCATAAAACATTGTGTGTGAGATCTAGATTCAGTTTGACTAATGAAGTTATTTATGGCATCATCTTCTGTCTGATCTTTAAAATCTAAAGCCTTCTGCACAGTCAATGGAGATCTGATATTGTTATTAAGATATGACACAAGATACTGATTAGTTTTGATCGTCGGTAGGCTCGGCTGTGCTGGAGGATATAGAACTAGATTTTTAACATCTGGTCCTTTAGTTATGGTCATGTTTCCCTGCCGGAAACCAATGTAGGCATCGGCAGTAGCAAACCAAGGTCTTCCTAGTATTAGCGGATGTCCATCTAGTCGTGTTTTTGGATTAATTATCAGGAAGTTAGTTGGATATTCCCAGGAGTCTACAGAAACCATGACATCGTATAGAGTACCTTCGGGTCGAACCACAGATCGATCTGCCAATTCTAGCAAAGTAGAAGTAGGTTCTACTGATGTGATGCCAAGCTTTTGGCAGGTGGAAGTTGTCAAAATGTTGATTGCAGCTCCCAGGTCGACTAAAGCATTAGTCAGGGTTTGACCATAGATTTGGATAGTTACAATTGGGTTCCCAGGATCTTCGTATTTGATAGGTGTCTCTTTTCCTGATAACAAGTCGGATAAAGTACCAACTACTTGGACTCTAGGGTTAGTAGTTGTATTCCTCCTTGATTTTTTTATGCACAGTTCTTTTATAGTTTTTGCATATATAGGAATATCTTGTATGGCTTGGAGGAATGGGATTTTTATGTACAGGTTTTGTAACTCTCCCAGAATGTCGAAGTCTGGATATTGTACTGGTCGTGGTATGACTAATCGTTCCGGGAAAGGAGGAGAGGATGTTTTTGCTTGCTGATGTCTCTGTTCTCTATTTACATCCTCTTGTTGTGGTGGTCGTTATATTGGTAACTGATCTTCAATATGAACTGTTTTGTCTCCCTCTATTTCTATTATACGTCCAGATCGTAACAGAAGATCATTGCACTCCCTTATGTCAGGTCCAATTTCTGATGTTTCTATGATTTGGAGGGATTGGACTGGTCTATTATTAGGATTGGGATTGGGTTGGGCTGGGAGTTGAGGTCTCAGATTAGACTGGGGGTTTTGTTG